>JACXIO010000106.1:0-40303 GCA_014737335.1 Bombus polaris | reverse complement strand
CGTCGGAAAATGAACAACAACATCGCGAACATTTACGCGAATTGTTTCATCGTCTTAACAAGTACGGGGTAGTAATAAACCCGTCGAAATGCGAATTCGGTGTGAGCGAAATTACATTCCTCGGCTACACAGTGAACGCCGAGGGAATCAAACCGCCCACCGACCGTGTCGAAGCGATTAAAAAGATTTCGAAGCCCACTGACACAAGTATTCCCGATTCCTCTCATTACTACTACTGTTACGTCCCGCGCTCCGCACGTGCCTGAACGAAACTTACAATATGTAAATAATATAAGAAATGAATCGAACACACAGTAATGTGAAAACTTAGACAACCCCACCCCGAGTCCCTTTGGAATAAATCGACACGTGGTAATTATTCAAGGGCAAATTGAGCTATAAATACGCTTAGCATCCTAGCGCAAAGCGACTAGTTAATTGTTGTTAGTCGACGAAACCGGTACACGGGGTAAGTCTGTTCAACTATTGTCAATCCGCTAACAATTAAAAATTGGTCAAAGTTCCGATACGCCAGTCCGCAGTTAAAGTTACCTGCAAGAGTGTAACCCTAGGCGTGCGAATCCGACAATTGAAACATTGTCGTTAGCCGCGAATCAATTGTTAACCAATTAGTCTTGAGTGCGATAAAGTCAATTTAGAAAAAAAAATAAAATATAATAATTGTTGCAATTGTAGAGTCTAAATAAATTGTAAAGCGAGACATAACGACGAGCTAGAATTCAAGAATTTATCGCCCTAACACATATAACCAAGGTGAGAGTTTCGATTCTGTATCATTTCTTCTCCGTTAATTTCGGCATCGTATGAGATTCGACATCAAAGCAAAATCATTCGTCAACAATCCAAATTGAAGAATAAAAGTATCAAAACATAATTAACGCGAAGGAATACCCGAGACATTGAAATCATAACGACCGTTCGCTGTATTAACTAGTGATCTGACGTTGTGTTGATTACGGTGTTTTCAAACATTGGAAACGCTTACGGATTTTCGTTCTTCTCGTCCCACTGTTAGCAAACATTGCTCATCTTTGGGCGAGACTTACGAGGCCACGCTGGTTATCCACAGAGAACACCGTCGTCAATCGACATATTCCTTCCCGCTTACGATTGTCGTTCCCCTCCTTATCTAGAACACCGTCGCCAACATTGTACAATAGCGATTGCTGTAGCTCTAAATAAATTAAATTGTAAATCCTGCTGACCGAAACCAACTTATCACTTCGAGATCTTCACGTTTGAGATAGCCCTAGCGATATTGTAATTTAATTAAATTGAGTAAACCTTGTTTATCAGAGTCTAACCATTATTTCAAAATAACTTTAATCCTCTCCCGCGCTAGTACTCCTGCCCATAGCAGGTTAGCCGAAAAGGTGGAAATTATTTACCAGTCGCTTTAAAATAAGCAACGCTACCCAATTAATACACCAAACATTGAAAGCGAAAGGGAAACCAACACAACATCAGACTTAGACACTACAGACGGAAAGGTACAACGAATCGAGAATAACTCAACGGCAGCGCGCTTGAATAAACAAGCGACCCGAATTCGAGATCTCATTCAGGTTGATACCGCAAAACAAGAAACGTAACAATACCTATTTCACAACAGCTTCCCTACCGCAAAGACAAGATTTAAAATAAAATCAATATATTAAAAAAAAGGGGGAAAGGAAAAATATATATATAATAAAAAAAAAAAATAAACAAAATTCTCTCTCGAAATAGTCCTTAGACTATTTCTAGTGGCAGCAACTACCCTATTATTCAAAATTTAAAATATTTTTCGAGTACTATTATCCCTTATCCTTCTCGATCAAACTAGCGACTAATATAATTAAAGATATAAACGAGAACGTAACACTACATCACTCATTCTTTCACCGGAAAATTTCGAAGCTACCGATACTTTGATTAACGAGCATTCGGTTCCGGAATCGAAGTGAAATGAGAACGACTCACCCAGGTGACTTAGTTTACCGGTTGGGACCTCCACAGCGCAGGAGTCGATTCGATGTTCTTTACTGTGGCCATCTTTTTTTTCCTGCTTCATCGGACAATTGGGTGCGATATGGCCCTCCGCACGACACTTGAAGCAGAAAACCTTGGACGATGTAGCTGGTCGGCTTCCTTCCGGGCGTCGTGTATTCTTCTGTTTTTCGATCCGCATCCTATTGCGGCACTCCGTTATCCTATGTCCGGTGAACCCACAGTGGTAGCACTTAAGGCGGGAGTCCGATGACTTGGTCCGTTTGGCCTCCGGTTCCGTCGATGAATTATCCTGAGGTGGTATTGGGCGATAGTTGATTCAGAAACACTAGAGTATACTTAACGATGTATTTATTAATATATACCCAAAGTGTACACTAGTCGTATAACACAACCGGCTAGACTAATTCTAGATTACGAATATATCGGCGCGGGAGAAATATCGACTTAACTGTTGCTGCTCGAATGACTCGATTACAAAGGTTGTCTCGCTTCCCTATTCGCTATATTTATAACCGACGGAGTTGACAAAAGGCGTCGGGATCTTTCTTTCGAAGGTGTTCTCGAAAGATCCCAACGGTCGCTCAACTCTCGACCTTGTTTACGATTATGACTTTACCTGTAGTCGAAGTGAAGGCGTATGATCACGACAAAAACAACGGATTTTAATTGACCTACAGTAACCGCCTAAGGTTGTCGGATCTATGATAATCCTATCTACAGGTAAACAAGGTTTTTGTGTAGCGGGTCAAGGAACGGACACCGTTATAAAATTTACCGTCAAGTGCCGCTACAGTACCCCCCTGCCAGTGATAACGTTACACCTTTTTTTTATATTTTGTTGGCGCCGATATACTTGCTAACCGCTTAATTCAAACCCGCTTGAAAGCGGTCAGGAAAGCGAACTCTCCTACCCGAACGCGTGGTATAATAACTTCTTGCATCTCCCTCGCTTTGTTGCGCTTGCTCGGTGCTTTGCGGCAGTAAGATTTTCCTAGGCAAAAGCGTGTCGTGGGTTACTGCGCTCTTTTCGAGTTCTTCAATGTCTTCCGATACGATGAAGGCGGGTTTCAGGCGATCTACGGAGACTTTCACGCTTTTGTCCCTCCGTATGGTAAAAGTTTTCTCCTCACGTTGTATAACCTGGTAGGGGCCATCGTACGGTGGTTGTAGTGGACCTCCGACTGCATCGTGACGTACGAAAACGTACGGCGAAGTTTCTAAATCGCGGAACATAAATGTTTTCTTTTCGCCGTGTCGCGAAGTTGGAAGAGATCTAACGTCGTTCATTCGTTCTCGCATACGATTTGCGAATTTCGCGTTAGCCGGTTGTTTTGCTCGTACGAAAAAGTCTGCCGGCAATCGTATGCCAGTACCGTAAATCATTTCGGCTGCCGTTGCATTCAGGTCCTCCTTGATAGCGGTTCTAATGCCTAACAGAACTATGGGTAGGCTTTCAACCCAGTTGCTCGAATTGTGGCATTTGATTGCTGCATTAAGCTGCCTGTGGAAGCGCTCTACCATCCCGTTGGACGCGGGGTGATACGCTGTAGTACGCAAATGCTTAATGCCGAGCATCCGGCATAGTTCGTTAATGAGGTTGGATTCGAATTGGCGTCCTTGATCGGTTGTTATTTTTGCCGAGACGCCAAAACGCGCTATCCATGTGGAGAGAAGGGCCGAGGCAACGGTCGTTGCTTCCATATCTACAATGGGAATGGCTTCGGGCCAACATGAAAAACGGTCGATACATGTTAGACAATATCGGTATCCTTGTGAATATTGCATCACGATAATGTCTAAATGTATATGCTCGAACCGTCCTGCGAGCTCTCCGAATGTTCCGGTCGGCGTTGATACGTGTCTGGTCACCTTGCATTGTTGACACGGGATACATTGTCGTGTCCATGTTTGGCAATCTTTATTTACTGCCAGCCAAACGGAACACGATTTTATTAATTTTTGTGTCGCGCGTATCCCTGGATGGGAAAGTCCGTGGAGCGAATTGAATACGTCGCGCCGCAAGGATTTCGGTACGTACGGTTGCACTATGTCGCCTGCTACGTCGCAGTATATTTCCGCGTCGTAATCCGGAAAACGAATTTTCTTTAGCTGCGACGCGGTTGTATCGGAGTTTATGATATCGCGTAGCTCCTTGTCGTTTTCTTGCGCGGCGGCAAGAGTTTGGTGATCGACGGACTTTCCTATCACTTCAATGCGAGATAGGGCGTCGGCTAAGTTATTATTGAGCCCCTTTATATATCTGATATCGGTCGTGAACTGCCCGATAAAATCTAATTGTCGGAATTATCGCGGCGACCACTTGACGGGATTCTGATTGAACGCATACGTGAGGGGTTTATGATCTGTGAAAATAGTGAAATTCCTCCCCTCTACTGCGTGTCGAAATCGCTTGACCGCGGTATACATGGCGAGTAATTAGCGATCGTACGCGCTATATTTTCGCTGCGCGGAATTTAAGGGTTTTGTTAGGAAATCCAATGGTTGCCAAGTGTCGTTTGCTCGTTGCTGCAATACCGCTCCTATTGCATAGTCGGACGCGTCTACTGCGAGGCTAATGGGCGCGCCAGGTATGGGATGCGCTAACATCGTGGCGTTAGCAAGGGCGCGTTTTGACTCGTGAAAGCTAGTTTCGGCTTCTTCCGACCAAATAATGGGCATGTTGCCCTTTTTCCCCCCTTGTAGCAAATCGTTAAGGGGTTGCAAAATTTTAGCGGCCCCCGGTATGAAACGTCAGTAGATCTTAATCATACCGAGGTATCTGCGTAACGCCTTGATGTTTGCGGGGAGCGGAGCTTCTACAATGGCTATAACGCGATCTGCGAGCGGTTTTATTCCGTGCTCGTTTACGGTGTGGCCTAGGAAGGCTATTTCGTTCACGCCGAATTCGCATTTTGCGAGGTTGATCACTACGCCGTACTTATTTAAGCGTTCGAACAAAATCCGCAAGTTTTCGCGGTGCTGCTCTTCGGTTTCCGAGGCGACTAAGAAGTGATCAATATACGCGTAAGCGAAATCTAGACCTCACGTAATTTCGTCGACAAACCTTTGACACGTTTGCGCGGCATTTCGAAGCCCAAACATGATGTTGGTTGCCTCGAAAAGGCCGAAGGTTGTCGTAATCGCGGTTTTTTCTACATCTTCGGGCGCGATCGGGATCTGGTGGTAGGCGCGTACTAAATCGATCTTAGAAAATATACGCCTACCGTGTAAATGTTGCGCGAAGTCTTGAATGTGCGGTGGAGAATACCTGTCGGGTATCGTGCGGGCGTTCAGCGCCCGATAGTCACCGCAAGGCCGCAGATTTCCATCCTTCTTTGGAACGATGTGTAGTGGCGATGCCCAGGAACTTTTCGATGGGCGCATAACTCCTTGCTCTATACGAGTTGCAAATTCCGCCTTGATTCGCTTCAGTCGGTACGGTGCAAGACGGCGTGGTTTACAATAGACGGGTGGGCCGGGTGTGGTTTCGATGTGATGCTCCACACTGTGCCGGATTTTCTCTCGCCCAAAGGCCGGTGGACGTGTTAGATCCGGAAATTTCGCCAACAATCGGTGGTAGACCGAATCTCCGATTATGGTCTTTATCTTGGGTTGCTTGCTGTTGGCGGCGTATCCCCTAGCCGACAACTGCGTCGTTGTGTCGCAAAGTCGCTTATTTCTCGGGTCCACAAACAACCCGTAATGACTTAAAAAGTCTAGGCCGATGATGGGGGTTTGCACATCGGCGACTGTGAAGTGCCACTTAAAGGGTCGTCTTAGGGACAAGTTCAGCTCGATCGGTATGGTGCCGTACGTTGCGATGCGCGTCCTGTTGGCCGCGAATAGTTCATACGTTGTTTTTTTCTTACATCCCTAGATAGCTTGCTGCGGGGATAAACGCTAATGTCAGCGCCGGTGTCTACTAAGAACGAAGTCTTCGTCCTCTGGTTCGTAACAAAGATGCGGCGAGATCCCAAGCCGTCGTCGTCCGCCGCTTTTACGAACGGCTGGGGTCGTTTCCCGACTTCCACTTGCATGGACTTGTACACTTAACTGCGCGATCACCGAACCTCGCGTGATAGAAACATATGCCGTCCTGGCGCGGCTTGTCTCGCGAACGCGAACGGCGGCGAGACCGCGTGCTTGAATTCGAGCGTAGTCTTGGCCGATGATACCCGCCGACTTGCAATGCCTTAATTTGCTTTTCAAGTCAACTGACCTTAGCCGCCATCCCGCAGGGAGGACTCGCTTATGTGAGTCTATGGGGGCTGGCAAACCCACGTTCCCGCAGCCAGGAGGACCGTCGGGGACAAGCGTCCCCGCTTACGTGAGTCCTTATGTACACCGCAGGGAAGGTCGCCGGGAGTGTAAGGCGTTTAAGTACGGTTACACTCTCTCTACGTGGCCTTGGGTAGTAGCGCACCCACAATCCTGATGCGAAGGATTGGACCGTCGGGATAAGTTTCCGGGTACACTGTACCTTGAGGCCCCCGCTTACGTGAGTCCAATCTGGGTCTGCCGAGCACGGTTAAGCAGGTCGCCGGCCGGCAGTGACGCGGCCGTACATCCGCACGATAGTACCACCAATGACTAAGAATGGTACCACGGGGGTCGAGATGCAGCCCGGAGGGAGTAGCGACCCCTCTGCTCGGCCAATTTATGGGTAAGGCTCGTGGTGGCAGTGGTTGATGGCCAAGATGCTGGCAAGAGGGCCGAATCTAAGGTGTATTGGCTCCACCGAATGGCCTTNCGGCGGGTGAGCAGCGTCCCACCTGCTCCGGAACCGTCCTGGTGAGACGGTAGGGCTTAGAATGTGCCCCGTTCGACCTCAGACGAGCGACAGCCCCTGCAGGCTTAGCTAATAAGGTAACAAGGTACTGGGTGCCTTGTGCGATGGTTGGGCGTCAATCCCAACCCCTACGGCCCTAGGGGTGCCCGTGTGCTGTATGCATTCTATATCCGAGGAAGGTACCCGTCAATAAATCATACTATGTGTGTGACCTTAGCCGCTAGTGCATCGTTTTCACCTGCATGACGTGCCGGTGGCTCGGCGACGGTAGTTACCCTATGAGTGCGCGGTCCGGCTCGATTGAATGCTTCCTCGATTTTGTCCGCTGCCCGTATCAATTTATCGATGTCCGCATCGTCCACCGCGGTCAGGACTTCCCTGATACGATCAGGGAGACGATTCCTTCACAAGTTGAGGATCAATTTGTCGGACGCGAAGGGGCTGGCGAGTTTCTTAAGGTCGTGGTAAAACTGCGAGAGCTTTCTGTCGCCCATCTCTTCGTGTTCTACCAATCTCTCGACCCTGCCGCTGTCCGATTCGGTCAGGACGCGGATAAGCTCGCTCTTCACAGTTTCGCACTGGCGTGCTGCCGGGAGGTTAGGTAGCGTGTCCTCGATTTGCGAGATGTACTGAGGCTCAAGGAATCCTACAAGGACCGGGACTTGCGTAAGCCACTGTGTTGCAGTACCCTGCAGGGAACAACTTATGGTAAGGTATAGCTCTTCGCTCTGTAGAGGCTTGTCCTTCACAATCACGCTGACAGTCGCGCACCACGCAGCTGGGTCAGCGCCCGCGATTTCGGGGTTAAAACGCTGGTAGCAGTAATCTACTGGGGCTGAGAGTGTCCCCTGAGAAGTCCAAGGCAATGTCGTTCTGCCGCAGGGACGATCACGGGACGCCCCCGGCGGGCTATCGCCTGAGGTTGGAGGGGGCTGAGATCGGGGTTGGGACCAGTATGAAATATCTGGGCCTGACCCTCGACAGTCACTGGACCTTTGGCGCTCACTTCGAGCGCCTGGTGCCGTCTGTCGAGGCGACGGCGAACGCATTAGGACGTTTGCTGCCTCGGCTGGGCGGTCCGGCGTTGGGGTGCGCCGGCTGTACGCCGGCGTGGTGCGATCGAGGCTCCTCTACGGAGCTCCGATCTGGGCAGGGGACCTGAATGCCAGCCGCCGCAGCCTCCAGAAGGTTAGGAGGCTGCACAGGACGGTGACCATCAGAGTAGTGAGGGGCTTCCGCACCATTTCGGCGGCGGCGGCGGCGGTGCTCGCCGGATTTCCCCCGTTCGAATTACAGGCCCTGAGGTGCCGCGAGATTTATCTCCACACTCGGGGGCTGTCGGACGTGGCCGGCCCGGTGGGCGCCGACATTAAGGTTCGGGCTCGTCGGGCCTTGCTCGACAGATGGCGCGCCAGCCTCGACATAGGAGCGGGCGCGCCGGGGATAAGGGTCCTCGAGGCCGTCCTTCCAAACTGGGATGTTTGGTTGGAAGGAGGCGGACCTCCCCTGACATACAGGGTGACGCAGATGCACACCGGGCACGGGTGCTTTGGTGAGTACCTGCACTGAATCGGGAGAGAGGCGACCGCGCATTGCCATCACTACGATGCGGGCGTGGACTCGGCGCAGCACACGCTGGAGCATTTCCCGACGTGGGCGGTGCCGTGCCAACGTGGAAATAGGGTGGAAGCTCTCGCCGCCGGCGATTCTTGAAGAATGCCTCAATGCTGGCGAACGAGAGAGGTAGGAGGGCCGTCACCTCCTTCTGCGAGCAGGTTATGCTCAAGAAGAAAGAGGCGGAGCGGGTGAGGGAGCGGGCTGTGGCCGTGGACGCGCCTCGGTGAGGCGCGCTAGGCCCGCCGCGCACTCTGGTGGGGTTTAAAATTTAGGCGCTAGCAATTCCAGCACATAGGGGCCGCCAAGCAGTCCGGTTGGTGATCCGGACGGCCTTGCACGGCAGCCCCGGTAACGGGGCGCGATGTGACATGGCCATACACCGCGCCATTAGCGGATGGATTGTTATGCGGGGGGGTCGCTCTAGCGATTTCCGGGACCCCTCGATCGCAACAGGGACGGATATTATGGAGGTTTTAATCGGTTGGAGTCCGAAACTACCACGCTGCTCCCCCCCCCCCCCGGAAACGACGTGGTGTCCGTGCGGATTCCCTCCCCGTAAAAAGAAAAGGGCGCTGAACGGTTGCGAACGCGGTACGAAAACAAACTTCAGCATAGCAATTTTGGTTCCCGCAGCCACTAGATGAAATTTCATATGGTCATCATTGTCGACTATCCGCTGATACTCTAATCTAGCGTAGGCTCTTTCCGAAGTTTCATCCACGAAGTCACGTACTTCTACATATCGTTTGCTCACAGACAAGTTGATTCAGAGGATGAGCTTCGTTGTAGTCTTACGCGAAGGTCTTCGTCCAAATGGCAATCGCAGATAGCCAATTCAGTGAGTCGAGGATGGTGTAAATAGCACCTTCCTCTTCGTGGGCAGCGAAGCTTCTTCCATAGCATCTGTGTCCCTCTGGTAAAAGAATTCTCGTCGGGTACCGACTTAATGCCTATGTCGTTTTGAACGACTTCTTCTTACGTCATCGGTACCCGTTCGTCTTGTAGGTCAATGAGAGACAGGAGTTGGCTGTCTACCGACTATTTCCGCAACTTGAAGCCACTCGTGCTGAAAATCTGTTTTAGCTGAATTTGCAGCGCTATTTATATCTACCGAACCACCTTTATGTAGACAGATGTAGCTGGAGAATACGAGTGCTAAGCGGAAGTAGTTACTTTTTGTCCTTGGTTTGTTGGTAGAGACATGATATCGCCAAGAAAAGTGCGCTTGTTAAATCGTATATTACGGTATTCAGAGAGAATTCCCTGATGGATTCTTGCGGCTGCAGCCTTCACAAGATCATTTCATATCGACAATCTGAACGACTTTCACCGGAAAAAAACATCTCCCAGACACTGCAACAAGTTCGGGCCGGTATGCATCCTTGACGAGATAGTGCGCCATGGACGTGAGTACGCGCATAGCGACGGGCCTGGTTTCTACAAATTCTAAACTTATTTCGTACGATAACCGAACGATGAATTTTCCGTCGCTGATCTGGCGGAATGTTCGGATAAAATGTTCTTCGCAGACTCGCTTATCTTTTGTTCAGGGATCAGATAAGCGCATCTCTTTCTGCTCTCAGAAGCGTTCTAATAGTCCCTGTAGCTCCGAGTCCACCACATACTGAATAGTGCAAACTGGACGCTGACCTTGGGGTTCTTCTTTTCGGGGTGATACCCATCTTTACCCATACTGATAAAATTCGCCCCCAGTAGTAGCTTGATTGGCTGGACGACCTTCATGTTCGGGTTCACTAAGAGCAGATCCACGAAGTGAGACCAGTCTTTTCTTACAGTCTTCGCGTTTCTTGATATGATGATAATAGCGGCAGTATCAACTGTGGGCAGCTTATGGTATGGTATGTTCTTGAAGTGCCGCGCGATTTCTACTTGAATAGAGCTTTGCTTAAATAGGTCCGCTCATATACACGGATCCCCCTTCACAACCCGTGTCTAAAATTTTACATGAACAAATTGTACAGGAACATTAAATAAATAAACTACATTTTTTGTTTTATTAAACAAATATAGTTTCCTTTGCATCACGATGTAATAGTAGCAAGAACACTCAAGGTCATCTATGGACATGCCTAAAAGTGTTCCCTTCTTGTTTGACGTGTATGTACTTGCTTCGCTTCCGTTTTTAAATGCCAGCAGTAATCCGCTAACATTACAGTACCATTGTTATCAGGATGTCGTTTCCTAATTACACTAATGCCTTGATGTAATCGTCACTTACTTGTACCAGATTTTCAGGAAAAAGTCCCAATGCAAATGCAAAAAATGCATTTTTAACGACATGTTACATCCTAATTGTTCACATGCTCAGATTAATTCTTCTACAATTTGGAAGTATCCTTGGTTGTTCGTTATAATCCGAGAAAATTGCGGCACAAGTTTTTATATACTACCCATGTTTCTTTTCTATGGGTATCATTTTATTTTCAAATTCTAGGTTTTGTGTTAATTGATGAATCTGAGGACTGTAATTGATGAATGGTATGCCAATGCTTTCTTCTATTTTTGCGTCTGATAAAATTGGGAATTGCAACTTTAAATATCCGAAAGCTGCTTCGTTTATGTCCAAATTTTTTAAGAAGTTTTTCATGGTTTCTAATTTAATACGTAATGGCTGTAGATATATATTGTTTTTAACTACTAAATTAGGATTTAGTTCATATTTTTGATTGGATTGAAAACTTAGTCTTGGACTAGATTTTGATATTATAATGTTGCGACTTAGTTCGACTGTCCTATTTGCACAAGATGCAACAATATTTTGCATGCCTATTTCGGAGATTCATCAATAGAGATATAACATTTAAGTCTTCACATATATACTAGTTATATCTTGTACGAACGACTTTTGCGAAAATATTTTCAAAAAGTCATACGTTTCTCCCTGTTTTTTACCGAATCCAAGAAAAGCCTCTACTCTTCAGATTATTATTTGAATCCTATCTTAATAAATGGGATCTCGGCAAGATTAATGCAATATCAATTTTCACTTGTAAGAAAATATGTTTGAAACGCCTTACATCTTTTTCAAAACTGAGTTACTCCTGTTAATATTGCAACCAATAATTTGGTAGCTAGCCATAAGTTCACCACACTGACATGTTTATTTTTGTACCTTTCTTTTGTGTAATCTCAATGTAATATAGGGCGGTCTAGAATAGCTCACGTGCCTCTGAATTATTTCTTACATCATATAAACTAATGAAAGCGTAGTTAAAACACTGTTACAATATTATAATTTATGTGGAAAATAAATACTTGCGCTCCCCATATGGCGATCTCAGAGGTTGATGTAATGCTCCTAAGACAAAGTAAGTGACGTATGAACAGATAAGATCTAAGAAGTAATCAGACAGATATCAACAACATGGCATCAACGCTCCGATGGTATTTCATACGTAGATCTCTACTCTATCATTATTAATTTCAATTCGATTTAGATACTATTAGCGATTTCATAGTCAGTTTTATAAAAACGTATTATAGTGACATGTGGTAAAAGGCATCATCTCATTATGTCAGTGGCGCTAAAAAATATGTAGCGGCACTCGACAGTAAACTTTCCAACAGCTTACGTCGCGTGACGCACGACACAAGACCCTATACCTGCGGACAAGATGATTGCCAGATGTCGATGCATTCGTACCGAACAGTTTTAGCTAGCCTAAGGACTCGCCATAAACCTTAGGATTTATTATAGCGAAGGACCTCCAAAGAGACAAACAGCCTTTGTCTATCAGTCCCTAAGCCTACCACCTACTACGGGAACACATGAGAAATCCGCTTTCTCTCACGTACGACGCTTCCCGCTAGAACACCCTCTCAAGGGCTGCAGCATCGTGACGAAAAGGCAGTCGGTTGCAAGGAGTCAACATACAACGATCGTTATACTCACACGGTTCGAGTCGCGCACGGCCTAAGCCTTCGACATCTCTCGCAATCACTTTCCGCACTCGTAACGCATCTCGAATCGTAGCTATCCGCACTCTGATTTGTAACCGCGCGAATAAACAGTTATTGTTGAACATAACCTAGTGTATTTCAGTACCTACCACATCCTATCGCCTCAAATATCATTGAGGAGGAGACAGGGGCTCGAAAAATTTTTTACGTGGATTTTGAAGAGATTTGAATCATTATTCAAATTTTTTCAGATGTGTCGTAACATGTGATGCAACATCAATTTTTTAATACGATTCAGAAGTAAAAAGGCAAAGTGCGAAGTGGCACACAAGTAGTTTGCCACGAACAGAAAAAGCAATTTGTACTGCAACGACAAACAGAAAACGAAATTTGTTATCGTGATGTCCTGGAAAGACTCAGAAAAACTTGTCAAGCAGAATATTGTAAAGATTACAAAACTACAAAAACTGAAACCAGTTTTTGTCCGTCACCCTCAGTTGTTCAGAAATCGATTTTGAAAAAAATCGCAATTTTTTAACTTTGACCTCAATTTATAGCAAAATTACAAAAGCTATACGATTCCTGTCCAATGAATTCCATGGACTTCAACTAATACATTTTTATACAATAGTTTGGCAATATCAATTTGCATATATTTGTAAATGTTAAGTAAAGCTGACGGGACCAGCTTTGGCCCTAATTTTGGAGAACTCTTTTCGATTTTTCTCAAAAAGGAGATGGAATTGTGACCATCGCCCGCAATTCTCGGAACATCTTTCTATAAGAAATGTCCATAGCGCGAATCAAACAATTTGTCTGTACAGGAAAAAAAATAGTCATGCATGTTCGTCCCGGAATAGTGAAAACAAATGCGCATGATGTAGTAATGACATTGATAGGTGAATGTTATAAACGCATTTATAGAATAAAAGGTAGAGAGTGTGCCACGAATAAAGCTAAAAAAGTAACAATATATTGTGATTGTTGTAAAGACCAGCCGGCACACTGTCTAACACGTTTTAAAAAATTGCATAAAAAAGTAAATAATTATGTTGTTTATAATATTGAATTTTTATGTTTTTACTATTGAATGTCCGTTTATAATATTGAGATAAAATGACGTAAACCTATTTTGTACTACCTACTCTGTGAAATACAAATGCGACCCACCGCGATGCATTCCGCCTAATGGAATAGACACGTGTGACCCACCGATGATGCACGCCGGCGTCAACGTGCTAAGTTAAATCATAAAAGCTATTACTTCTTTAAGCACCGGATTGATTGATACAATTGATAGAAATTGACACACACGCGCGCGCGTTTAATATACAGCTTCCTCTTGTTTGCAGTAAGATGGGATCAACGCAAATTCATGGAGAGTACGACGGGATGCTTTTGTTATTGAGGAAGGGGCGCTTAGTGTAGCTGCCTGCCAACATACAGAATCCAGTAGTCGCCTTGTAGAGTGTGAATCGTGCGAGAGCGCTAATCTCCGAGATCGGCACTCCCCGTCAGCCCGTGATAGCGGGCCACTCTTCTCTGGAAAATGTGGTGCTTGGTTCAACCTTGTCAACTTTTTCCTGGGCGTCGGCGATGTCTGCAGCGATCAGAGACTAACTGCGGTCTCGGCGCCCTTTCAGCCATTAGCAACACTATGCTGTAACTCCTATTAATTGCTATAAGGAAGAATACCGGTGGAAGAGATCATTTTTTATGACTTTAATGGATGTATAGAGGATGATTGATTTCTCCGAAATCGAAGTTCATCCTGTTAAAGTGTCTTCACTGACTCTCTTCCAACCAATTGGTTCTTGTCCACCAAAGGGTGCGTGAAGGAAATTTCTCTGGGAGCAGACCTCACGATCGCAGTCGGTGTCATTGTCTTTTCCCTTGATGTGACGTCAAGTTGCCGTAGAAATTAATAGTTGAATTTCTGCAACGTGGTTAGCTACATAGGTCCTTCATTGCAGCGGCGTTTCTAGTACTCATCCCAAACCGACCGTGCAGTCAGTCCAGAAATTGGCGAGACTTTCCCGCAGGCCGAGGATATTTAAAACATACCCGACTAATTATGCAGAGAGTAGGGCGCTGAACGGTTGCCGTTGTGGCGGCACTCGACCACGGAACTTTCCAGCGGCTTCGCGACACAAAGCGCTATACCGTCAAAGCGCAAGGCCGACGTGCCTAATGTACCATCGATATCCCTACGGTTCTTCCGCCGAATATTCGGAAGAGTGCATAAGCGGCAACCGCCGCGGTACATCTAATAAACGCGTGGAGTAGGGATATCGAAGGGCAACTAAGGAAAGAATCCGTGAGTTCCGAACAAAAAAACCATTCTGCCTAGAGCCGCGAAGTGCGAAACGTCAGCGACAAAAACAAACACACGCCGCGATAAACGACGACTATCCTTTGATTGCTAATAATTGAATACAACTCTTTTTGTTGAACAACCGTGTATTCCTTCCGCACCTATCACGACCTACCACCTCACCGTCTTTCCAAACTGGGGCGTTTGGTTGGACGGCGGCAGGCCTCCCCTGACATACAGGGTGACGCAGATGCTCACCGGGCACGGGAGCTTCGGTGAGTACCTGCAATGAATCGGGAGAGAGGCGACCGCGCATTGCCATCACTACGATGCGAGCGTGGACTCGGCGCAGCACACGCTGGAGCATTGCCCGACGTGGGCGGTG
Source organism: Bombus polaris (assembly GCA_014737335.1). Lineage (NCBI taxonomy): Eukaryota > Metazoa > Arthropoda > Insecta > Hymenoptera > Apidae > Bombus > Bombus polaris. The sequence goes on along the minus strand of JACXIO010000106.1, from coordinate 25,264 downwards.
CCGCGCCAACGTGGAAATAGGGTGGAAGCTCTCGCCGCCGGCGATTCTTGAAGAATGCCTCAATGCTGGCGAACGAGAGAGGTAGGAGGGCCGTCACCTCCTTCTGCGAGGAGGTTATGCTCAAGAAGAAAGCGCCGGAGCGGGTGAGGGAGCGGCCTGTGGCCGTGGACGCGCCTCGGTGAGGCGCGCTAGGCCCGCCACGCACTCTGGTGGGGTTTAAAATTTAGGCGCTAGCAATTCCAGCACATAGGGGCCGCCAAGCAGTCCGGTTGGTGATCCGGACGGCCTTGCACGGCAGCCCCGGTAACGGGGCGCGATGTGACATGGCCATACACCGCGCCATTAGCGGATGGATTGTTATGCGGGGGGGTCGCTCTAGCGATTTCCGGGACCCCTCGATCGCAACAGGGACGGTTATTATGAAAACGGCGTGGTGTCCGTGCGGATTCCCTCCCCGTAAAAAGAAAAGGGCGCTGAACGGTTGCGAACGCGGTACGAAAACAAACTTCAGCATAGCAATTTTGGTTCCCGCAGCCACTAGATGAAATTTCACGTGGTCATCATTGTCGACTATCCGCAGATACTCTAATCTAGCGTAGGCTCTCTCCGAAGTTTCATACACGAAGTCACGTACTTCCACAAATCGTTTGCTCACAGCCAAGTTGATCCAGAGGATGAGCTTCGTTGTAGTCTTAAGCGAAGGTCTTCGTCCAAACGGCAATCGCAGATAGCCAATTCAGTGAGTCGAGGATGGTGTAAATAGCACCTTCCTCTTCGTGGGCAGCGAAGCTTCTTCCATAATATCTGTGGCCCTCTGGTAAAAGAATTCTCCTCGGGTACCGACTTAATGCCTATGTCGTTTTGAACAACTTCTTCTTACGTCATTGGTACTCGTTCCTCTTGTAGGTCAATGAGAGACAGGAGTTGGCTGTCTACCGACTATTTCCGCAACTTGAAGCCACTCGAGCTGAAATCTGCTTTAGCTGAATTTGTAGCGCTATTTATATCTACCGAACCACCTTTATGTAGACAGATGTAGATGGAGGATACGAGTGCTAAGCGGAAGTAGTTACTTTTTGTCCTTGGTTTGTTGGTAGAGGCATGATATCGCCAAGAAAAGTGCGCTTGTTAAATCGTATATTACGGTATTCAAAGAGAATTCCCTGACTGATTCTTGCGGCTGCAGCCTTCACCAGATCATTTCATATCGACAATCTGAACGACTTTCACCGGAACAAAACATCTCCCAGACACTGCAACAAGTTCGGGCCGGTATGCAGATGATCATTTAACGTCTTTTCGGCCTTCGATGTCTCTGATGTTCGAACCGTTGAAAACGACCTGCAGCTTGGTAGTGACACGATCAGCCCGAACGAACCCGTAATGCGACAGAAAACAGTGGGCGGAGGATGTTGCTTGGAAGAGTGACATATGCCATAGGTCCAACTCTCGGTAGCCTTCAAAGAAGACAGAATCCTTGACGAAATAGTGCGCCATGGACGCGAGTACGCGCATAGCGACGGGCCTGGTTTCTTCAAATTCTAAACTTATTTCGTACGATAACCGAACGATGAATTTTCCGTCGCTGATCTGGCGGAATGTTCGGATAAAATGTTCTTCGCAGACCCGCTTATCTTTTGTTCAGGGATCAGATAAGCGCATCTCTTTCTGCTCTCAGAAGCGTTCTAATAGTCCCTGTAGCTCCGAGTCCACCACATACTGAATAGTGCAAACTGGACGCTGACCTTGGGGTTCTTCTTTTCGGGGTGATACCCATCTTTACCCATACTGATAAAATTCGCCCCCAGTAGTAGCTTGATTGGCTGGACGACCATCATGTTCGGGTTCACTAAGAGCAGATCCACGAAGTGAGACCAGTCTTTTCTTACAGTCTTCGCGTTTCTTGATATGATGATAATAGCGGCAGTATCAACTGTGGACAGCTTATGATATGGTATGTTCTTGAAGTGCCGCGCGATTTCTACTTGAATAGAGCTTCGCTTAAATAGGTCCGCTCATATACACGGATCCCCCTTCACAACCCGTGTCTAAAATTTTACATGAACAAATTGTACAGGAACATTAAATAAATAAACTACATTTTTTGTTTTATTAAACAAATATAGTTTCCTTTGCATCACGATGTAATAGTGGCAAGAACACTCAAGGTCATCTATGGACATGCCTAAAAGTGTTCCCTTCTTGTTTGACGTTTATGTACTTGCTTCGCTTCCGTTTTTAGAAGCCAGCAGTAATCCGCTAACATTACAGTACCATTGTTATCAGGATGTCGTTTCCTAATTACACTAATGCCTTGATGTATTCGTCACTTACTTGTACCAGATTTTCAGGAAAAAGTCCCAATGCAAATGCAAAAAATGCATTTTTAACGACATATTACATCCTAATTGTTCACATGCTCAGATTAATTCTTCTACAATTTGGAAGTATCCTTGGTTGTTCGATATAATCCGAGAAAATTGCGGCACAAGTTTTCATATACTACCCATGTTTCTTTTCTATGGGTATCATTTTATTTTCAAATTCTAGGTTTTGTGTTAATTGATGAATCTGAGGGCAGTAATCGATGAATGGTATGCCAATGCTTTCTTCTACTTTTGCGTCTGATAAAATTGGGAATTGCAACTTGAAATATCCGAAAGCTGCTTCAATCAGTTGCTATAATCAGTTGTTTTTCATGAACGAAATAGCTCAATAATACCAATAAAACAAATGGCAAAACACTCACAAAACGCTTGTCCGAAAGATCGCAGCAAATAAAGTTAATACTCATCGGAGTAGCCTTACTGAATTTATGTTTTCCTTACAATAAACAATTACAAAGGTACAATTTACTATTTTTCTAATCGTTTCCCCTGGCCTAAGCATATCTTTTTTTTTTTAATAGATTTTATCCTGTCAGGGATCTGACATTTCGGATTCATGCTCTCGAGGCCCTCCTGGAGACAAGATATCGGACTACAAAGAGATTTGTACCAGTCAAACCATTTCACCTGGCCTCCTAACGACGAATTGGCCAGGAAGGATAGACCAGCGCATTCATTACATAGTCCCAATATGGTGACACTCCCTCAGAAAGAAACACAGCCTAGTACTGGGCAACTCAGAGCGCAACGGCCTCCTGAAACCAGAGTCTAGGCAGAATAGTCCGGGTTACGCGGAACCAGCGGACGCTATCGCATACAAATCGACGATAATATCAATAAGACAATTTCGGAGCAATCCAGCACCGGATAATTATGGACATAGGGAACCAGGATGGCTACAAACGCCAGCTGCTGGAACTTATGATCTACGACGTCCAATCGAACGGAATGAATCTTACCAACCGACAGATAATAGGCTACTGATTTCATCTTCCGCGGATAATTGGACCCAGAGACTCTGCATTAAAGATAAGACGAAGAAGAGCCCATGGGCTAGACCAGTCCAACCAACACGGATCATCATCAAAAAAGCGCGATACGGATGGGTCAGCGGGGGGAGCCCTGTCTCCCAATCAACTGTAAACATCCTTCACGTCTCCATGTCGGATCTACATATGGATCTCACTTGCCTTAATAAAATCTTCGAGGTATGCAACGACACTTCCTGGGCCGAGATGTTCAACGACACTTCCTGGGACGAGGTGTTCAACGACACTTCCAGGATGTGTTCCACGACATGCCGTGGGTCGTGAACTCCAGCTTGAAATTTCTTGGCAACAACAAGGTCGACGACTATCCACGCTACGAGGTGGGCAACGTGCCTTCAACGCAACGGCCCTTTGACCGTGTCATCAAGTTCACTTCGGAGACGACTACATCATCCGAATGGGCATAGTCATACGGCAACGACCATCCTGGATCGAGGCGTAATCGATAAGGAATTGGATGGGAAATCCAATTAATTTCTCTTTATATAATTTTGATCGGTACCCTCTCAACGGGGGAAGTATGTTACGCCCGGTGACTCTTTACGTTTCAGGCGGCCACCAGCTGTGCACATAGAATTAAGCGGACCGGAATAATCCTAAGGAACTGTCATAAAACGAGGCTTTTTGATTTACCGTTAAGTCCGTTAATTGGCATAAAACCTCTTCGATTCAAGAGGTTCTTTATGGTTATTGCTCCATCAGGTAAAAATAGGGGAAACGTGGGTTTTCCCAGGATTCCACTCGCAAGCGACCAGTGGTGGAGCGATCACCACCGAACAAGAGTTTTACTTTGCAACAGCATCGTCACCGGACTTCACTGGATCTACAACTACAGATCAGTCGATTCTCTGGGCTGGATCTACGACTTTAGAACAGTCAACATATCTTTAGCGGGTTTACACCCGTCAATCATTTACCTACTTCACTTATATCTACGCACCAGTGTATCTATCTCCTTTACAAAGTTGTTGAAATAAAATCTTTATTTTTGTTGACATTCTTTTAATAATTTCATATCAGAAAATGTACTTCTTGCATTCAGACAATTCTTCGTCTACCTTCTTTTGTTATGAGATGTGATATTTTCTTCTTTAAGAATTGCAACTCATTATTCTATCGTCGACTGCCGAAGCATGTAGACGTGTGTCTAGTACTCGATGAAGTTTACAAAACAATAAGTGACAGCCTTTCGTCGAAAGTGAATTGAAACAAAAATAAACCAAGTATTTACTAAACTTACTGGTGAAAAACCCGACACTTCTAATCTTTAATCCAAATCATAGCCTCTCGACTAGTTATTTCAATTTGAATTAACTAGCTTAACTAGCAAAATTATAATCGCACTGTTCTACTGTTTGTGGCAAAAGGATAATCTGTCTCATCTTTCAAACCACACAAACAACAGCATAAAACGTAAGCTAGATACAGTTAAAAAAATGTAAACACTAGTCAGAACGAACCGTCAACAAGCCATGTTACCACTTATAACAGATTCGCAATATTAGAATCTTCAGACGATTCTATGGACATAGTTGAATCATTAACAAACCAACATACGCAAAAAGTTCCTCCTCCCCCACCAATCTTAATTAATGATGTCATCGATATTCAAACAATGATTCCTATAGAAAACTAACAAAGTTATTAAAAACCCTGAAAATTTCCACACACATCAACTGAAACAAGAAAGACCTTTTCGTGTGGTACTACGCAACACCCACCACTCAGCTCACTTAGATGAACTGAAGTTTGAACTCTTAAACCATGGCCATGAAGTAACCAACATTAGCAATATAAGAGATAAATTTACAGCGAATAATTCGAACAGAGAAACTCTAAGATCCTTAATAGATGCACCCTGGTATATTACCAACAAAACAATACATCGCGATCTTAAGATACCTACAGTTAAAGAAGAAATATCCAAATTTAGTAATAAATATAACATAAGAATTAACAACCACCAAAACCCACTAGTTACTCAATTACTTGACACGACGGATCAGATCCGCAGGCTAAAAATACATTACCCTTTAGATTTAAGCATTAGATTCAACTAGAATCAAACATACGATAAACACTTATTATTCCAGTTATAGTGCCAGAATAATTTACTTATAATTCTCAATGAGAATTGATTATAAAATTCTTCAAAAAAAAAAAAAAAAAACAAAAACAAACAGCTATTACGTTAATAAAATTAGTCTCGACACTTTGTATATCTGTAAATGATCGTTCTACAATCCGAAGGAAAATATCTTATATATATATAAAATCTTATATATATATATATATATATATATATCACAGTATATGACAATATATTTTTTGTTCACTGAACATATCTCATTAAACAAGGAAATCATTATTAGAACATAGATTGCGAAAACATATTTTAATTTATGAATATGCTGAAAATAATATAAGGAAATATAAATAGAAGATGAACTTAATGTAATAAATTGAAAGTACGTTGTCTGCAAAATACTGTTTCTGAAAAAATAAATAATTATTTACAATACTTTATGTTTTATTTCTCTTATAAAGTTTCTATATATTCTATTTTTCTTTCTTTTTTTTTAATATGTCAAATATACTATTTTTTCAGATTTTCACATTTAAACCTCCTTACTGCTTGAAATTGACTTTCTTCTGCGGCTACATTTTGGACAAGATATTGTCCGAATATTTTCAGCTATGACGAATATAAAGATGAATTCAAAGCGTTGAAACTCGCGTTTTTCGAAAAATAATATATCTAGCAAATTAACTGTAAGAATTAATACATCACGCTATTGAAGAAACCTTTTTACATAATGTGATCAATATATTTTGTTCTTTCTCTATATATCAAAGTGATATTTCCATGACCATTTATATGATTATATTGACTATTGGTTCCATTTTTTGCTTACATTAACATCTTCGTATAAAAATCGCATTTTATTTAATTCTCCTCTTATTTGTCATGCGTTGCAAAACAAATTTTCAAAGTATTCTTCAAAATGAAGAGTTTATGATTCATAGTCTTGCATGTATATGTTCCAATTTGGAGTTAACATCACAATAAGTTGCTCTCTTCCTAAATTGTGGAAATAAGTGATCGAAGGGGTAATGTGCATGGAAATGCAGTATGTTCAAATGTACTTCAACCTGTTAGAGTATTCTGGGAGCGTTAATTCTGTGATAGAGTTAACTATTTTCACTAGGCGATAATGTTGATCGAAAATAGTTTGTCCACAATTTTGCACATTCTTCAATATTTTAGCGAACGTTTTCTAGCTTTCACTTCTATTCTTTTACTATTTTATAGCCTCTTGGGGATGTGCACAGTCTCTATGTACATCTGGATGTCAAACTTGTATAAGCCTCAACTCCTTTTCATTGCTTTTCTTGCAATTTACTCTAATTGTTACATTTCCCGTTCTTCTTCGCGAGTTCTAGCTTTTCCATATATTGATTAGACGTTTATATTTTATTTATTTCATCTTGTTTCTTTACTTAAGGGGTCGTTTTATCGCATCGTCATTCGCCACTTACATTTCAAATAGATTTAATAGTCAGCGATTTTGGTGTATTTTTTAAAGCATCATCATCGCCAGAATATTCCTGATTAAACATGTACTTCGTAACATCACTATATATACTAAATGGAGTTCAGTCAAGCCCGTATGTAGCGACATTTTTTCAGCGACTGTGTTCACATAATAATACAATTTGGTAGAGATTCGATTTTAGAAAAAGATTCTCATTATCAAGGACAAAATACTGCATATTATAAGAAACGATTGCAACCAGGGAGCTGTCTAACAGACACAAATCAAGGCCAAATAGAAATTGTGTCCATACAAGGCACCTATGATCCATGGTATGGATCCGCAGGTGTTATGAACTGTATCATGACATCAGGTGATCAGATGATGCTTTCTCCTCAAGAATCTGAAGCTAGTACTTCCCTTCTTTCTTTTTTGGCTCTATAAGCAAAGACATTTCTTCAAGGAGTTCTTGTATCGTACAATTTTTCTATAACTATCAGTTTCATTCGTTTGTATAACCAAACTAACAGTCGACAATTTGATGTAGATATGTCTCATATTATTGCTGGTTCACCATAAGGTGCAATTCGTATGTCAAAAGAAACATTTCAAATCCTGAGTGTGGGTTTCTTCACAGACGTGGTATGGTTCTACTTTCCAAATACATAAATAATGTACTAATATAATGGACTGTACTAAAATAATAAAAATTCCCATATATTCAAGGAAAGACCTCTTCACGATTAAAAAATTGATGTATACTGTATTATAAATCGCAAAGGAAAAATTAGATTCATTTTCTCGAATGATGTGGTTAGAACTACGCATATGAATAACGTGGTTATCTGATTTGAGCTCACTGTTATACATCTTTTATTTGCTATCGTTTCTCGATCAATTCACAGTTACACGCTTTAAGTGTACCACGTGTATCTTTTTTCTGTTTTCATCTCAAACTTCGTAACACAAATTCATCAATTATAATGTCTCCGCTTTCTCGACTTATATTGTGTTTCTTTTTGTTAATAATTATCGTATATCGTGGCGTGTGTTTACTTATACTTAATTATAAATATGCCATCTTCAAATTATTCAAGTTGCCAATCGCCTGGATAGATATAAATTTGAAACATTGCCATATCACTGGGCATTCTGCGTGAAGTTTTTGACAATGTGGTGGCTAATGTTTATATCTTCAGATTTATTAAAAACGTCTTCAACATCTACCGTGATGCAAGACAAATTAGAACATAATACATAGCACTTGTTTGCTTAGAAACTTTTTGGATACTTTGCAGTTCCATCCATCTAACACATTGCAATCGAATTGTTGTAAGATACATGGAATGTTTTATTACAAGATACTAACTACTGTTAGAAAATTCTTTTTTTACAAACGATTACTCTTTCGATCTTCCTTTTTTATTATTTTCCGTAATTTTTGAATAATTATTGAATATGACTATTCCTCGATTACTATTAATAAATCTTGTAATTTCTATCTCTGTTACAATATAATTATCCGTTCATTGTGGTAGCAAAATTCATTATTATTTGGTTTTGTTATTATTTATTATTATTTTAAGTCAATTTCAGTATTATTTTAAAAACTTTCTCCTTGGTCTATTTTCAAAATTAAGTGAGAAATAAAACAATAAAACATTAAGTAAACATATACTGTATTTTACTTAATTTAAGAAATATAACAAGATTCTATTTAGGTTTCCTTCATAACTTTCATAATTCATGAAAACAAGTTTTCTCGTGTTTAAGCATAATAGAATATGCAATTTATAAAATATAAACTCATAAAATTTATATAATTGTAGCGGCACGCGACAGTAAACATTCCAACGGTTTCTGTCCCGTGGCTCGCCACACACAGACTCTATTCTTCGGGTAAGATGATTAAGAGATGTCGATGCATCTCCACAGTACATGTTCAGCTAGCCCGAGGACCCGTTATAAATCTTAAGATTTATTTAACTAAAGTCCTTCAAACGAACAAATAGTCTTTGTTTTAACAGTCTCTAAATGTATCACCTACTACGTAAAGATACGAGAAATTTGCTTTTCTCATGTACGATGCTTCCCGCTAGCAACTTTCTTTCGAGGGCAGTTAGCATCCTTTTTCAACCACCAACATAGAAATTAACCAATTAACAGGAACGTCCATTTCCCTTTTTTTCCGAACGAAAGCTTTCCTCGACGAATCCGATGATCTCTTATCCTCAGACACACCCCATCATAGTTTTCCTAAGCAGCAGCATCGTGACGGAAAGTCAGTCGTTAAACGTCAGTCGCGAGTCGATAGCCGATAGTTGATAGTTAGCAGCGATAGTTGACCAGAGTTCTGCGACACATCTCGAGCAATCATCATCTGAACTTGTATCGCGCATCGTAACGCATCGCCTAGAAGTCGAACTTGTAATCGCGAATCGCGAACCGCTAATAGTAATCGCGAGTTCTACGCAAAGTGTACATCTAGAGTATCCGTTAATAAATATATATCGTTAACTATACTCAAGTGTTTCTTCCGCACCTATCACGACCTATCCACCTCATAATATTAAGTATGTTCTTTTGCCATGGACTGTATCTATATCAAATGTAATCTCAGAATTTACTGTAATGGACAAAAAATTGCACATAGTATGGGAAATGTTAATTATAAACAGAAAGAAGTAGAACCTCTGGTGAAGATAACATAAATCTTGCATATGCTGCCTCAATTATCACACAACAACAGCCACGTTTCAAACAATCACGTTTCACCTACGATTCGAATAATTAAATAGAAAATTCGAAATATCCGTTAAGGAAGTTCTAGCCTAGAGTACTTTCGCACAGACTACGACCATATTCCGACGTATAGCAATCCATTCTGGCATGCGTAATTTGGTTCGTCACAAGGGCATTTGCAAGATCTGCCCGTACCGCGATTCAAAACCTCAATTTGATTTGGATTTGAGGATTTGGTCAATCCTCAATTTCAAGCGTATGAAGGTCTAGTTATTGACGCTAATTATATATTCACTCTTGTATATTATGTTAAAATTTATAAATTTAGTCAGTGGTAATACCAATACGGTGGTTATTACGATAGGAGAGATGCATCCCGATATGATAAAATAGTTCTGTTTAAAAAGAAGGGATCAATGAATATCTGTTTTTGTAACCTACTAACACGCACACAAACAAATACAAAAATTCTTTGAAAAATTCTCAATTTCCATTGAATTTTTAAGGAAAGATCTTGATTCATGGCAAGATAAGAACGATTCCAAATATGCATTGTGCATCGTTCAAGAACTAAAAGTTGTGAACGACGATCCTGAGTGTGGTATCAAACTTATACAAGAATATAATCAAGTATTAACAAAAATTGAGGGGGAAGAGCTATATATATTACAAATTGTTGCCGAAAATAGACTAGATAATGTCACAGACACACAAACAACGACGAAAACGTTGGTAGATGTAGCCAGCTCAGACGAATTCAAATCAAAGTAAATGATGACTAGGTCAAGATAATACCGAGTAACCCTAATTCATACAGAAAAATAATAACACTTCTAAAAATTTTGAACGCTAATTTTCACACGTTTCAATTAAAACAGGACGCAACTTACATCTCTCAGTAGACCTAGAAGAATTAGGGGAAGAACTTCTACAGCACGAACACGAAGTAACTAATATTAGCAATATAAAACACGGAGCTACACAAAATCCATTGCCACTGTTTTTCATAGATCTCAAGTAAAAGCCAAAAAACAAAACCATTTATAGATAACCGAATATTGAGAAAATTATCAACTTCATAGTAAAATTTGAACCATCACATAAAAAAAAGAAATAGTGCAGTGTAAGAGATGGCAAAAATACGGGCAAAGCCTAAAATATTGTAACCACCAATTTCGCTGTATAAAATGCATAAATTTACATCCAACAATTGAGTGCACTAAAACGGCAGACAATCTTCCGAAATGCACCCTTTGCGGTAGTAATCATCCTGCAAATTATAAAGACTACCCAGTTCACAAGGAGGTCCATAGAAAAATGTACCCCAAACTTAGACCTAAGCACAATCTGAATCCTATTACTACTTCTCTAGATAACGAAATAAGAAGTCACTCAATTGATTCTCCTTTCGTATGGTATGCCCAGTCAATTCCGGAAAATAGGAATAGTAAATACCTACATGATAACACCGATAATAGCCAGCAATTAATGCACAATCTACAGAAATCTTTTACAGAAGAATCATATCGCCAAATTAGCTTACTGTCAAGTCTATCCAAACTTTTTGAAAAAATGTTAAGCAAACGTCTACATAGCATAGTGAATGAGACAATGACAATCCCAAATCATCAATTTGGATTTTGGAAGCGGAATTCAGCAACTGAACACGTATACCCTATTACACAAAATATTAGCCAAGAATTGGAAAAGAAGAAATATTGTTCAGCATTTTTTGGATGATGTTCAGTATTGTCAGTATTTTTGGATGATGAACGGGCTCGATGATAGCGAGATTGACGCTATGGCACTCTGGATTGCTATACAAATTACAACTTGCAACTCTCGACGACTCTTAGTACAACTCTCGTTATAACACTGTCCGCAACATTCTTCTCGACTCTTCACTCTTCGACTCTTGTTACAACTGTAGCGGCACATGAGTCATAGGACAAGGCGGATTAAGATTATCCCATATTTGTTGTTGTGCCTCGGAAAACGGTTCCAGCAATGACGCTCGACTTACCTCGATTAGTAAAAACAAAGTCACCGTTACAGGCAACCGTCGACTGTAGACAAATTCTAATTATCCGACTCCCCCCCCCCCCGACCAGTATAAATATACGGACGAGATCGCAGGCGGAATATATACCGAGTATCTGCGAATTATCGAGCAATATCTACGAGTTATTATCCGAGTCATTATCCGAGTTATTAGTTACCGAGTTTTCCGCGAGCGATCATACGCTAGCTTTCAAATACATTTGTACGAGCGTCTCTCGACGATATTTATACTTATTCTTATTTATTCTATTTATTCTAAATATATTTAACGGGTTGCAGCAGTAATTTCTCGCATTCTAAATTATTGATCCTCTACCGATCCACTACATTCTCCACTACAATTGGTGACCCCGACGTGATCGGAAACAGAACATGGCGACTATGAAAGACGATGTTAAGACTACGGGTAGTGTCGCGGTTACAATGCCTCCGCTGCAACCCTCCAACATTACTGTTTGGTTTGCCTTGTTGGAAACGCAACTAGACGCGGCGGACGTTGCGTCCGATAAGGTGAGGTTCGCGACCCTTGCAAAGAGCCTCGACGGCCAGAGAGTGTTATGACGGACTCGCCAGCCACCGGACGGTACGCGAAACTAAAGAGCGAACTCATTCGCATCCTTACGAACTTGGATAGCGATCGCATAAAAAAGTTGGTGGTCATACAACTTCCAAATTTATCTAGAGTTTTAAGACGATCAAGACCTTCGAGATGATCAAGATTTTCAAGACAATCAACATTTTCAAGGCACTTATGATTTTATCAAGATCAATCGTCTCAAGGATTTTAAACTCCGAATCAGATTCGAAGTAATCAGAATTTTTTATTACGTGACAGATTCAAGCACAACAAATCTAATTAGAAAAATCAACAAAATAATATTTGGGCAACTAGTATCGGATTTTCAGTCAAAATCATCTTTCGTAGAGAATAGGGTATCAGCTTTCAGAGCAACTCATATCTGCCCGTATCCAATTCCCATTCTCGAGCACGCTTTCTTAAATGAAGAAGAAAATTGGAATAAAAATCACAACGACATATAATTATAGAAGATACTAATAAACATGTAGAATTAGAACTAAACATACCAGACTGTTCATAGCTAGTTAATAGAGACGCTCCTGTAACAGAAACACTAAACACTCTATTAAATAAGAGTAATTTAATCTCCAGTACCTGGAAGTTCCGCAATAGCAGTTCAGTAAATTAAAGAACGTAGAAAACAAGTAGCGGCAATTTTAATATATCCTAAGAACACCAAAAAGAGAAGTATCAAAGAAAGAAATCTTCAGCTGGAAGAGTCTCAAGTGGTAAAAGCAACAAAATGTCCTAAAAAACCGATCTAAGCTCAAAGTAGTCAGTATGCAAGATACATTTTCTAGCTACATAGCCGTTTCTACTTTTCTAAAGATATCATATACCTTGTTTCACTTTTATTTTTGTTGTTCCTCTTATCTACGCATTCTTTAACATATTTACTCCGAACAGTAATAATCCCCAAGGAGCCGTTACCGCCGTTTTACTACTAGAAAATTAGTCTATTACCACTGATTCCACCTGCTTGGTATAAGGTTTAGTGTTGTTGGCGAGTTCTTTATTTTCGCGAAGCATTATTTAAGTCGAAGCGCTCCTTAGTTTTATTTACCTCACATACTCTATACTTGTGAATGATCTTCAACTTGAGAGGCACGCCAAAGTTTTCATCTTTTTCACATCCATCGCCGATACTTACTTGCATTCAGCTCTCCACACAAGACATACAGAAAAAACACGGTGTCAGATTAATTCTAAACATCCCTAATTATCGTAATCAAAGTAGGGAATTGGCTGATTCGAGGTACCGATACTAAATAAGACGAGAATTTACGACTCTTGTTGATGAGCCACACCGCAGACGCGTCTCCCCACGAACACAGTCGAGTACCGCTCCACGAAGCTTCTGCTATTGCATAAGCTGTAATGCGAACTAATAAATTTTTTTGGAAATGTGTTGTTTATAGACGAAAGTAGCTTATCGATTAGCAACACCCTGAATGAAAATTATGCGGGGATTTGGATTTCTAAAAATCCTCGTCCAACAATTGGAAGATCTAATCAGAGACATGAAGCGGAAACGCGACAGGAGGTTGTTGTGGTTGTCGGTACTCTGGTTGGGCCTGGTCCAGGGAGTAGTTGTCGCTGAGGGCTGTAGATGTCGCTGCTGTTTTTCTTCTATTTTTTGTGCGTGGAAATAAAATCGGACTACGGGCGCCGGGAATCGAACCCGGGCCCCGAACGTTCGAAACCTAAGACGCTAACAACTGCGCCACGTGTCCGCTCCTTTAGTTAGAGTCGAATGGCGGTATTTGACTTGTCGAGTGCCGCTACATACTCCCTTACCAGTGATAACGTTATAGTCTTAGTGAGGTAAGGCGTCAGCCGATTATTGTCGAGCCTGTGATGTTTGCGCGAAGTCTTCGATGTGGCCATGGATACTGTCGGTACGGTGCGGGCGTGTTCCGCGTTCGGTCGTGGGCCTCTGTTCCTCCTCTTTTTTGGTATGACGTGCTGGTGGTGATGCCCATGAACTTTGCGATGGCTACATCACTCCTGGCTTCGTCATCGTTTCGTGTCCTGTCACCTGCATGCGCGAGTCGGTGGTGAGGCGTCGAGTTTCGCTGAAGGAAGGGCCGTTTGTGTTCGTCGTAGCGGCAGGTCCAGATTGCCACAGCCTTAGGTTCACGATGATGAAAGGCTCGTAGCGCTTCTGACTCCGCATCAGAAGGTTGCGTTGTTCATATCACGTCGGTATTTGCCATCGTGCAGCAGTTTCAATTCGCGGCGTTTAGAGTCTCAGTATTCACTATCACAGTCACCTCTTTAACTTTCTATCACGTCGGGGTCACCACTTTGAAGCGGATAATGCGCGGCAGGAGGTGGTGGTGGTTGTCGGTACACTGGTTGGGCCTGGTCCAGAGGGTAGTTGTCGCTGAGGGCTGTAGATGTCGCTGCTGTTTTTCTTCTATTTTTTGTGCGTGGAAATAAAATCGGACTACGGGCGCCGGGAATCGAACCCGGGCCCCGAACGTTCGAAACCTAAGACGCTAACAACTGCGCCACGTGTCCGCTCCTTTAGTTAGAGTCGAATGGCGGTATTTGACTTGCCGAGTGCCGCTACACTTGTATTACGATCGCGTGGAAGTCAACTGTCTATCAAAAACTGTGGCGCTGTGCGTGCATTCAGAACGCACTTTGGAAGGACGTACGACACAATCACCTGTATCGATGTGTTTTCGGTTTTAGAGAACAGAGGGAAGAACATGTAGACCCGAAACATTCCTATTCCACCTCTTCAAGCGGCGTTGAGCGAACCTCATGATTGTCAAAGATAGCGAGGCGATCGTCATAGATGTACAGCTGATGCCCATGCAAGGCGCGTTGCACTCGGCCCATGATTGGTGGATAAGAAGAGAATGGGAACATTCCCGATCTCCGTGTGTGGTCAATCGTATGGGCCACCGTACGGGAGTAACAACGGAAAATTTTTCCTTTACCGTCACAACTGTCTATACCCGAGACCTCTGGAGCTACCAGAGTGAACACGAGCTCCGTCATCTAGACCTGCTATCACGTCAGAAGCGAACTCTGATGACTTGTATACTGTGAGGCTCATGGATAAACTAGAGACGATTCAATTCTATTATAAGAGAGATTGACAAGCAAGACCAAATGATATGTTCTTATCCATCTCTACGAAAAAAATTAAATTTGTACAAAAAGCTGGGTATCCACATTTCTCAATTTGTAGACAAGTTTTACTATTTATAGCGGTCACAACACGCAGAATGCGAACAAGTGCCGGGCCGAAAGACGAGGTATAGGATACAACGGAACTGTGGGTTTTGATACGAGTCGAGGGAAATTGTTTACAGCATTAACTAGTTACAGATGTGGATATTTCAATCGACGAATCGTAAACCTTATCACCACGGTCCGAGCCTTCAAGTAAGCACTAAAGATCCGGAGTGCATACACTCCCCTAAACACCTATCTTCCACACTCAACCGACTACGGAAGGCGTAGGTTTTCGGGAAAAGAACATCCGATTAAAGGGGGAGAGGAGGGTAACGCACACATTTCCATCAACTTAAACAACAAGCGTGCCGAGTTTCGAGAGAGATTGTATTGCCAATATCATACCGAATATCTATAGAACCATGCTTTTGTTTATATTATGCCACACATAACAATTACTTTTCTTATTTTGTTTTGGTTTGTTTTCAATAGTTCCGAAATAAATTTCATGTTATTTTGCTACATTGATTACTTGTAAATCAAAGTACCCAAATTCTCAAGTGATAGGGATCCATAGTGGAAGCCTTATCGGACTATTATATCCAAGGTAACCCGAAAAGTCCAAACAGACGGCCTCCACGTAAACAAGGTACAAAAAATTGTTGACGAACTCTTCCAAACTAGGCCAACTGAGCGAACAAGTAGAGCAAATTAGAAGGATTTAATGATTACGGAGGATGATCTGCTAGCAGCTAGTAAAACGATAAATTCTAACAAAGCTGCATATAAATATTTTATTTATTGCGAATAATTTGTAAGAATGACATTTGAAAAACAAAGTCTTATTCTATATTTGCTTACTTTTCTGCAATATAAAACTGTATGCGTAAAAAATATGTACTCCTAATACATATGACACAACGAAATCGGACTTGATATTACAGATTATCAAACTGTAGGAAAGGCATGATTGTGGATCCTAAAGATGTTGCCATCAAGAAAGTATTTGGTTTGTTTGTAGAACCAAATTCTGCTTTATATGTTGACATCATAATTCCATTAAAAAGTTGAAGAAACTTCAATGTGCAAACCTGACATATGTGCCACAACAAGAAATTTTGTAATTTACTATGAAAATATGAAAATATATGAGGTGTAGTGTTAGTAGTTTGTTAGGTACCCGCTGATGGGGTACTGCTGCTTTTCTTCTGATTTTTGTGTCGCGGAAGAAAAATCGGATCACGGTCGCCGGGATTTGAGGACCCGCGTCCTGAACGTTCGTAACCTAAGGCGCTAAACACTGCGCTGCCGTCGCCCGACAGTAGTTGCTGTCGAGTGCCGCTACATATACTTACAGTACAAATATTTCTACGCATATTTATATTAACAACACCCTTATCTCCAAACAAATGAGGGATGGATCTATTAAAAGCTTATATGTTAAACGAAACATATGAAAATTTCAAATCACATAGCAGAGATTTTAAACATATAATAAAAGCTGTATATATAATAAAATAAAATCTATAATAAAATCTACTATAATAAAATCTTTGTAACGCGGGCTACAAGTAAATTTTCATATTCCGAAGAATATAAAATAGAAACTCACGAATCGCTACTTATTACCAGAATAAAACGGAAGAAACGTGCAATAGGAAAAGGAGCTCCAGATAGCTATGCAATTAATGACGGAATTCGAAATTATCGAATTAATGTGAATAACACAATATTTGATGCCGTGTGCGAAGGCATTTATCATCATTTTCTAACGGGTAAAACATTATATACTGACTTTGCCTACCTTGATCCCAAAACTTTTTCCTATAATAAAAAGATAGATGCTTTTAAACAATTGAGCAAGAAATTATTACGTGCTAATAGTTATGCGAGTTTTGACATTTTTAAAGCTGAGTACGATAATTTCAATATTCACAGTGGAATAGCTTAAAGAGAACAACAAAAGAAACATATAGTATAAGGGTAGCGGAAGAAAGTGACGTATACGAACGTGAAAATGAAGAAGTTAATAAAATCCTTAAAACAATGTCAGTTATGCAACGATTATGCCTTTTGCTTTTACAAAATGCTTGATAAATGTAATTTACTAGCAAATGCTTACTCCTTATCGAAATTCGCATACACATATCTACTTACATTATCAGTAACTGAAACAGCCTGTGAACAAAGCTTTTCTACATTTCAATTTATAAAAAATAAATTGCGAAATAACTTGGTATAAGAAAATTTAAATTCTTTGATGCTTATGTGTATCGGAAATTAGTAAGCTTGCCGAAAGTAATGATTTTTTAAATTCTTTATTAATTCCGTAAATGTAAAAATTATAGCAATATATATCAAAACACTTAATAGATAAATCTATATGTATCAAAAAGAGAATGTTGTTTATATATACTTTACTGTGCTTGTTTAAAAGTGTATGTGAATTATAATATATCAAAATTAGTACATCATTTATATATTACTTCTTTGTATCACTTGAAGCCATAAAATCCACGTGACGTTTTTCCTATTAATTAAACATATTTGCTACAAGAGGCGCGACCATATTAGTGATCATTCGGTAAAAATTTACGTCACAGAACAAAAATTTGTAACATAAATTGTTAAACAGTGCGTATAGCACTAAATATAAATTAGTTTGATAATTAATTAAATGATACTTAAAGTCGAACGACAGTTTTATGTATATAATGGAATCATAAAAGTAATATTCGTACGTTTGTCGATGCATTTTATGAGAAACATGAGCATATTACATAGCTCACACAACGTTTTGAAATTTTATTAGCGCTACAGTGACATTTAATTATCACCGTTATACTGCAAAAATTTATTTTATTATTTATAAACTAATTTTTGTACCACTTTTCTTTTCCTCGGTGAACGTTATCTCATAATTTCTCAATGTGATTTCAAATATGGCACATTTCGTCCCATATTACATTGACATACAAAAATATATAACACAACATACAAACATTGAAAGATGTTTCATCATCTTGTAGTTATAAGACTTGGTATATTATTGAAATCATGCACAACCCTAATGGCTTACAATAAAATCTAACTAGTCCTCATAAATACTGACATAAGTGTACATAAAATTAAACAAAAATGGAATTTATCCTTCTCATTCATAATTTTTAGATAATAAGTAGAAAAGATAACAAATAAGCAGAATTTTTCATTTTTTTTACATGAAATACTGCATTTCACAATAACAACAAGTAATATATGGAACATGGCAATTAACCTCTTCCCGTGCCATTTAGTTCGACGAAACTCGAGCCCAAGCGGTAGACATCGACGCGCGCTAAACAGATAACGGGCAAAAAAACAGTCCGTGAGCTCTGCTTGTTATGTTTACGTTTGGCCCAAGTATCTGGTTGCGAGTCAGACTCGCGATATTTATGTTTGGCCCACGTATCTGGTCGCGAGTCAGACTCGCGATATTCATGTTTGGGCTAAAATCTTCATCGCGAGTCTGACTCGATAAAGTACGGGAAGGGGTTAATAGTACATCATTACAAAAAAGGACTTACCAGAACAGCATAGGAAAGAATTTATGCAGATTTGTTTTACCCAATAATAAGTTCTCTTCAACGTCACAAAATCCATTTTGAAAAAGTTTCCTAAAAAATCATAGTCAATCAGATAAATGTAAAAAAGATTCAAAAAGTAATTAATATTAACAGAAACGTGATTATTCTATAAGAACAGAGGATTTAACTATAAAACTATTGGACATGCAATATACTTTCACTATATGTATCACTGATGCAATAAAAAACATTTTCTTTCGTTCTTTCCTAAACGAAATAAAAGATTGAGAAAGTAATTAATATTAAAAGGAAACACTGATAATGTTACAATATTAAATAATATTAGTTTTAAGCGTCCTGGCTATGACTAACTGCTATAAATGATTTTGTTCAGTTGTTAGTAAACATTATCAATAATACAATTTGTTTTTGGATATAAATATCCTTTCAACGATGAAAACGTTACTATGCAGAAAAAAATAATTTCATGGGAAGACCAATATAACTTTTATACATGAAAGGCTATAAATATAATATAATCAATACATTCAATTAAAACTAATTAATTGGACTTAGAACGTAAATAGAATTCTCTCCATCTCTCGTACATGAACATAAGTAACCAAAGAAAATATCATTAAGAAAAATAACTGCAGAATTGTTTATTCTATGTAAATATAATCAAGACCAAAAACGTAATAAAAATAACAAAACTAAATGAGAAAACTCATGTTGCTTTTATGATTTACTTTTACATGTAGAATGACTTATCTGGTTGCTGTATGATCCATCATACACTGAGAACGAAGCTTTTCGATTACAATAATTCACATAAAGTTTTTAATTCATGAATGTATAAAATATTTACAAAAACTTTATAAGTTATAAACTTTATAAGTTTCTAATAATCAGATTTTATTCTTCACTTACCATTTATAACTAATAATAATTAATTCTTGATCGACAACCTCGCTACCATGTGTATTCTACCGTGTTTCGAATACGAATACGAAAGACGATTTAACTCTGCGACGATGGACTGGAACTGTTCTTTCATTGGCTACGCTTCAGACCTATCAGCGGATCCTGCTCGTAACCACTGCGCAAAAGTCTGCGACCAAAATATTTCAATTTTAAGACAAATTAAATACATATCTAATAACGATTTTAAAATCGTGATAATTATCATTCTTATACTGCGAATTTTTATATAGATATCGTGTGTCAAAATATATAAAATATGGTAAGAAGCTAAATTGAACTAACGTAGTGTTTTTTTCTTTTTTTTTTTTTTTTTGTTGAAAATGATAATTTATTTACATATCGCAATAGGGAATGAAAGAAGCTCAATTTACATATATTAATTTACATTTATTTTATTGTAATAAACATGTACAAATTTTATTGTATTCGATTTAGTTTGCTAGTTATATAGATATGCGTGCGCAAAAAAAGGTGCGAAATAATAACTTTAAATGAACTTAATATTATATAGTGTATACTATATTTTGTAGATAAGCCCTATGTACTTAAAACGGTTATAATCCGTCTTGGTATACTTTCAACCAAAGTTTTTTTCACTATCGGCAACAGGTTTTCAATCAGATTCAAGCATGGACTTTGGTCTGATCAGTCCAAAGCTGGATATTCTTGCAATTATAACCATTTATGCTAGGTACACAATTTTATTCTTTTCTCCAATTACCATATTCTCTACAATTTCTCATAATTTTACATTTTAAATTTCTCAGTATGTATATACTGGTTTATCCTGCCACTAATGTGGCTCAACTATCCTAGGCTATGCAATGTAAAACAAACGCATCGTATAATGGATTAGAAACGTAAAATAAGTAGAGGTGATGAGTAAATTGGGTTGGCAACAACGAGAACTTGCTCGACCTTTTCTCCGTAAATATTTTAGCTCCGACATAGTCCATAAACATTCGGAAAGAAAATCTGTCTCTAAAAAGTAGTTATGCTATGTACTTACACACTTTTTGTACTATACGTAAACACTAAACCAGTGACTTGTAAAAAGTGTGCCCCGGGATAAAATTAAGTACGTCACCGCGAAAGAGCAAGGTTCTTTTTCTCTTTTACTTTTCCTTTAGTCGCATTGTTATAAATTTTAACATGTACAGGAAAAGCATCAAAAGACCAAAAAGTACGCCGTAAATAGCATGGAAACCACTAAGCACTAAACAGTTATGGAACCTACTATATAATGTTGGTTGTCGATGTAAACTATCCTTACTTCTTGCCAATTTTACCAAATTTGTTGTGTTTTATAGGAGAAAAATTGATTAAAGAGTGAGTATACAGTAACGAAAGAAAATATTGATCACAGATTAGATTTTCCTATAAAGTTTTACATAAATCTAGAAAGCTTACAATTCTTACACAATTTTTTTGTAAACTATTGTAGATGTGTAGAACAACTTTATGTAAGATATATAACGTTATGTAAAAGAACTTCTGGTATAAACTTTAAATGTGTCATAAGGGGTTAAAGATAGTTATAACATCGTTCTTTTAAATCAATTATGTACCTTTATTCGAACTGTTATATGTACTTACTTCTCAGTTTTATGCATTCATAAAAAATGTGATATTTTAATGCAACAATGTATAATATTGACAAAAACATAAGACATTCGTAATAGACTTGTTATGATATTTAAAAAATGATATAAATATTTGTGAGTAATTAATTATTCAATTCATATATAATAAACATAATTTATTAATTTAATATATATTTTTATTTATTCATAATTTTTTCAGAATTATTTCATTATTTGAATGATTGATATTTATTCATCATACTTTCACTTGTGTAATAGATCGATTATTTTTAACTGATATACATGTTTACTTTATATATGTAAATTCCCTAAGAGTTCAAACGCGGATAAACAAAAGGACTTTCTCTGTTTAACGGACAATGTGACCTTATTTGTCGTTACGGATAATCGATTTGCCAAACAGTCAGTACACAGACGGACGGTTAGAGAAGAAGAAGGATTTCGAGCATTAGAAATAGACACGGTCACAAGAAGGAAATTAGTATTTAGAGTATTGAAGATTGACAGAAGAAGATTGGTAGTTTAGGACGTTGAAAATCGATTCTCGATTTTCAGGTAGACCTTGTACAAAGCTTGTTATTTATTATTATTTATTGTTATTAATTATTATTAATTGTTGTTTACCTCTGTTAAGTATTTTTACAATAAACTCGATTTTCAGACTACAGAATCGATCCCCGAATTATCCTGAGATTTACGATCTTACATATATACCATATATTCTACATATAAAATGTTTTATGTATATATACACCATATTTTTGACATACTGTAATCATGCATCGTATATTCTTAGCTGACAAGTTAATCACATTCACAATGAGATCATAAAATATTTGAAGAATATCTTATTAATTTTTCTTCCTACATCATATATATATGTAGTAACTTAATGGGTCTTAGAGGCAGGGCAAGTGAAGATGCTTTGATTGTTAACAAGGTGGTATAGTTAGTATATTTGATAATGATCAAAGTAACAATAAAGCGTGACGGATTATCCGGTGATGAAAAATGTCCACGTGCTCGTTCGGCTTAGCAGCTTTAAACACCCGACCTCTCGACGTGTGCTCTTCGAATCTTCGTAAAGGACTCCCTCTGACCTTAGGTCGTTTCATAACGTTATACGTTATAACGTGATAGTACATACCGTTATACGTTATAACGTATTACTACATAACGTTATACGTTATAACGTAATACTATATAACGTTATACGTTATAACGTAATACTATATAACGTTATACGTTATAACGTAATACTTTATAACGTTATACGTTATAACGTGATACTACATAACGTCATACGTTATAACGTAATAGTACATACCGTTATACGTTATAACGTAATACTAAATAACGTTATACGTTATAATGTTATACGATATATCGTAATACTATATAACGTTATACGTTATACGTTATATCGTAATACTATATAACGTTATACGTTATGACGTAATACTATATAACGTTATACGTTATAACGTAATACTATATAACGTTTTACGTTATAACGTAATACTATATAACGTTATACGTTATAACGTAATACTATATAACGTAGAACGTTATAACGTATTACTATATAACGTTATACGTTATAACGTAATACTATATAACGTTATACGTTATAACGTAATACTAAATAACGTTATACGTTATAACGTAATACTTTATAACGTTATACGTTATAACGTGATACTACATAACGTCATACGTTATAACGTAATAGTACATACCGTTATACGTTATAACGTAATACTAAATAACGTTATACGTTATAATGTTATACGATATATCGTAATACTATATAACGTTATACGTTATAACGTAATACTATATAACGTTATACGTTATATCGTAATACTATATAACGTTATACGTTATATCGTAATACTATATAACGTTATACGTTATGACGTAATACTATATAACGTTATACGTTATAACGCAATACTATATAACGTTATGCGTGGTAACGTAATACTATATAACGTTATACGTTATAACGTAATACTATATAACCTTATACGTTATAACGTAATACTATATAACGTTATTTGTTATAACGTAATACTATATAACGTTATACGTTATAACGTAATACTATACAACGTTATTTGTTATAACGTAATACTATATAACGTTATAAGTTATAACGTAATACTACATAACTTAATGCTATATAACGTTATACGTTATAACGTAATACTAAATAACGTTATGCGTTGTAACGTAATACTACATAGCGTTATACGTTATAGCGTAATAATATGTAACGTCGAACGCTATAACGTAATACTATATAACGTTATACGTCATAACGTAATACTATAAAACGTTATTCGTTATAACGTAATTCTATATAACGTTATACGTTATAACGTGATACTAAATAACGTTATACGTTATAGCGTAATACTATATAACGTAGAACGTTATAACGTAATACTACATAACGTTATAAGTTATGACGTAATACTATATAACGTTATACGTTATAACGTAATATTATACTATATAACGTTTTACGTTATAACGTAATACTATATAACGTTATACGTTATAACGTAATACTATATAACGTAGAACGTTATAACGTAATACTACATAACGTTATTCGTTATGACGTAATTCTATATAACGTTATACGTTATAACGTGATACTAAATAACGTTATACGTTATAGCGTAATACTATATAACGTAGAACGTTATAACGTAATACTACATAACGTTATACGTTATGACGTAATACTATATAACGTTATACGTTATAACGTAATACTATATAACGTTATACGTTATAACGTAATACTTTATAACGTTATACGTTATAACGTGATACTATATAACGTTATACGTTATGACGTAATACTATATAACGTTATACGTTATAACGCAATACTATATAACGTTATGCGTTGTAACGTAATACTATATAACGTTATACGTTATAACGCAATACTATATAACGTTATGCGTTGTAACGTAATACTATATAACGTTATACGTTATAACGTAATACTATATAACCTTATACGTTATAACGTAATACTATATAACGTTATTTGTTATAACGTAATACTATATAACGTTATACGTTATAACGTAATACTATACAACGTTATTTGTTATAACGTAATACTATATAACGTTTTACGTTATAACGTAATACTATATAACGTTATACGTTATAACGTAATACTATATAACGTTATACGTTATAACGTAATACTATATAACGTTTTACGTTATAACGTAATACTATATAACGTTATACGTTGTAACGTAATACTATATAACGTTATACGTTATAACGTAATACTATATAACGTTTTACGTTATAACGTAATACTATATAACGTTATACGTTATAACGTAATACTTTATAACGTTATACGTTATAACGTGATACTACATAACGTTATACGTTATAACGTAATACTATATAACGTTATACGTTATATCGTAATACTATATAACGTTATACGTTATGACGTAATACTATATAACGTTATACGTTATAACGTAATACTATATAACGTTTTACGTTATAACGTA
>JACXIO010000105.1:0-11456 GCA_014737335.1 Bombus polaris | reverse complement strand
GCGCCTCCCGCAACGGAGAGCATGGACCCTCGGTTCCTGGAGGTGGTTGTCGGCACCCTGTTCCCGGGATCGGCGAACGAGGAAGAGGGCAGGTCCACCGATGAGGAGGAGCGGGAGCCTCAACCGCCGGAGGAAGAGCCTCGCGGCACCGCGGGAAATTGGTGCCCGGAAGCGAGGGTCACCGAAGAAGAACTGGCCATGGCTGTTGGGAAGATCGGAGCGCGGAAGGCTCCGGGTCCCGACGGAGTCCCGACCCGCCTGTGGAAGGACGTCGCCGGGGTCTTGGCCCCGAGATTAATGCGTCTTTTCGACAGATGCCTGTCTCGGGGCGAATTCCCCGTTTTGTGGAAGGAGGGACGGATGGTCCTGCTGCCAAAGCCGGGATGCTCTCCGGACTCGCCTTCCGCCTTTCGGCCAGTGTGCCTTTTGGACGGGGCTGGCAAGCTACTAGAGAGAGTGGTGGCTGCCCGCCACGAGGCACATTTGTCCCGGGGGGATCCCGGGCTGCACGACAGCCAGTTTGGCTTCCGGAGGGAACGGTAGGGGAACCGGACTGCCTTGCACGGCGGCCACGGTGACGGGGCGCGGTGTGACGTGACCGCATACCGCTCCTTTAAGGGGTCGTTTTTTGGGCGCGGGGGGAGCCCGGTGTGTCGCTCGCATCGGTTCCCGGGCCTCTCTCGATCGCAGCCGGGACGGGCATCGTGGAGGTTTTAGTCGGTTGGAGTCCGGCACTACCACGCCGTTTCCCCCCAGAAACGGCCTGGTGTCCGTGCGGATTTCCTCCACGTTAATAAAAAAAAAAAAAAAAAAAAAAAAGATAAAGTCTTCCATAATGAAACTCTTTTTATTGGAAAACTTTTTGCCATAAACTTCAGACTCCTGGAAGTCACTGATTTGGTGAATGATTATCAATGGCTCCCTTCTTCAAAGATGATCTCTATCACGTACGTAGATTTCAAGCTTCTAATCGACAGTCCGAATTTCTATTCTCAGTCGGCATAAATACAGGTATCACGATCGGCGTTCGACTAAATATCGAATACAAACTTTAAAACTTTGATTACAGAGGAGTTTTGCTATTGTTATGCACTACCGTGACAGCGGCCACAGCATACGATATTTTGATCCATCGAAACCGTGTAAACATCGAAAAGGAAATCATTGCGTTTCAAGATGGAAATACGGAGGGTAAGCGATACATACGATAATGCCTTGTATTCCGGATGTTAATGATTCTTATCGCCATGAGTTTATTTCATGGGAATCTGTGTAACGTATGGTTAACTTCGAATAGAATTGGAGAAGGGAACAGAAGGGAAATGCAAAACCGATCACGATGGAACGGCACCCTCGGAGTCCAGGGAACAAAATCGCATAAACCAATATCTGCTCTGTTTTTCGCTGCTCAGAAACGTACGGTAAATATTTAAAGTACAAAAGGGTACAGAGACCTCGCGTATATTCCAAGGTATCAGAGTGTTGGGAGTGCTATGGATTATTCTCGGCCATTTAACGATGTTCGGGTTTCATGTTATGGGGAAGAAATGGGGTACAATCTCGCTTTAGTTACATTAGTACATTCCGATTTTTGATATAGCACGACCCTTTTAACGACACCAATCGTGTGTGCAGCTAACAAATCGCTTTACTACATGATGGGCGGTGAAATGCTTATGGAAATCACAAATAATCCGACGTTTCCGGTGGACACGTTTTTCTTTATGAGTGGTTTTCTGTCATCTTATATTTTTCTCAAGGAACAACAAAAGATGAAGAGAATACTGTCTATAACAGAAAGGGCGAATATGTTCGTTTAAATAATCATCAAACGATATATCAGGTATAGATAGCATTAATATGTCTTTATGGTGTAATTTATTCCTGATGCGTATACAATGATCATGAAATAAGTACATTAATTTCGAAGGCTTACACCTGCATATTTCATCGTTATACTGATAGCGATATTGAATATTACCTGGCATGATCATATCTCAGCACATCTTTCCTTTGAGCATCCAAGTGATAGGTGTTCTAAATGTTTGTGAACTAATATACTTTACATAAACAACTTCTACCGTTGGAATAACGTAGTACGTATATAATATATTTTCTGAGATAATTCATTGCAAACATTTTTCGCATTGCTAGAAAAGAATCGTTTCGGAGAGAAATACTGTTTGCAGTGTCTCATTTGGAGTTGGTACCTGCCCAATGATATGCAGTTTTTCGTATTTGGTACTTTTCTCCTAATGTTATTGATCACGTGAGTTTGAAATTTGGTTTTGTAGTCATTCATTGGCCAGTTTTACCTGACCTCTAAGTTCGACTGTTTCAGGCATTACAATATTGCCACTGGCTTAGGCGTTTGTAGCTTAATTTTCTCGATAGTATCACTTGCTTACACGGGGTACACTCTTAATTACCAACCTACGTAAGCATACAAAATATTTAACGCTCTTTATAACATAGAGAATTTGTAAGTATACTTATACTTACTTTCCTAGATTGGACCAATTATATGACACGGGGACAGTCCTTTATATACGACCGTGGTGTAGGATATCCCCTTATCTCATAGGAATGGATACATGTCAGCTTCTTAGAAAATACAATTTCAAATTACATTTATCAAAAGTAATGTATACTGTTTATTCGTTGGAACTATATTCCTGTACGTCTTTCAATAATGCAATTAAATTTATCTTAAAGAAAACCTTAATCATTGGATGGATCTTGGCATCTTTATGTAATGGTACGATTATCTTCGGACTTGATAACAAGAACATACCCTTAAGTCTATCCATTCTTTATTTGTCCCTCAGTAGAACAGGCTGGTCCTTAAGTATTGCCTGGGTGGTAGTTGTATGCACCACGAACCATGCCGGTAATTCGACATTTTTCATGTCACTCATTAATGCGTTAATGTCATTCTTCTTATTGTAAATTAGACCCAAGTATATTTGATACGTTTGCAGGTATCGTGAAGAAAATCTTATCGCTGGATATTTTTGTTGTTTTGAGTAAATTTACGTATGGTGCTTATCTTCTAAACCCTATTTTCATACTTTCGGCTCTTTCTTCAAGTTATTATCCTTTCTACTTTGATAACGTCACCATTGTAAGTATAATGAAACTATTTCATTTGGACAATTTCAATGTAATATTACTATTATATTATGAAATAACAATTCTGTTTTTCAGGGTACCCTGTTCGTTACAAAGGCTGTTTGTAGTTTTAGTGCTTCTATTCTCCTATGTGCAACAACCGAAATGCCGTCTATGTCACTCCTGCGATTGTGTAATAATGCACGAAGAAAAGCGAAGCGAAATAGTTCTACATTTTATTTTTCTCTTCGTCTGAGCTACCCCTTTTTTATTTTACATGACACCCTCCTCGATGCCCCGAATGAACTGCTGTCGCGTGACAAGAGACCAACGACCAAACGATCCTCACAACTCATAACAATTTATGATCAGCTATAAACATGTCATCTTTTTCACAAAATAAAAAAAAAATTTTTGAGAAATTTTAACACTGTCGAAGTTCCGATACTGCATTGAAATCTCCACCATTTTTTAATCTATTATTTAGAAAATTTATAACAGTAGATACAGCATGTGGATTGTATACATTATATTTGGTCGTTTCACCTGCTGCTTCGTGTCACGTCGAGGTGTAAACATTAAACGTTTACTAAAGTATCTTATGTGGAGCATAAACGTAACGAACACTCGTCCGCGGCCAGATGAGCGTTGCAACGTCCGTCGTAACGTCTGTCGTTCCAATGTTCATATGACGCCAGTCGTAACATAAAGTAAAATGGAACATCTATCTACATTTAGAAAAGAATGGAAACATCTCGTAGTATACGCGTATACTTTATGTAATCATTAGATTGTAAAATACAATTTTAGTTACTACCGTTGTTTCAATTATTCGATCAATTGTGATAAATAGCATAATTGTTTAATGCAGATGTAGAAATCAACGTATATTTCATATAGAAGGAAAACTGGATACAATGCATGGAATGTCATAGAGAATGGTATATTTATCTATGATTTTTGTTCATGAAATAACAAACCACCATATCAAATTTAATTTAATTTATACTTTTTATTTGTAGTTTTATATCTCTATCTGGGTAACTTCAACAACTTTCACTTTACATAATATATATTTTTGTTATATGTTACCTATAGTAGTTGCATCCAGAGCAAACATATATTTATAGTCTCTTTTTATATAAAGCAATAGTTTCTAATTGGTAAGGATAAGGATTTTGTAGCTTTACATGATTTCAAATGGGCGTTCAGTTTTACTCCACTACTTTGACGAAATGAATATTTTTCTTTGAAATCAAATACTTGACCGAATATCATTACTATTCGCTTCGAACGAAGAAAAACAAGAGATCTCGTTTTTTGATAAGATTATAAACGTGTGAAAAACAGAAATCGGTTATATTAATAATTATACAACCAACATTCAATTTGGAAAACATCATTCTTCTAAATTCGAGTTGATGTCGAACAGAGATAGTTAAATTTCGTAATGCTGTGAAGAACCAGATACTTTGGGGACTAAGAGGTAAATAGAACTTTTAAGATACCTTGACAAACTTCACTTGACGAAGCTACTAAAAGTTCATTACGATTGCGGAAAGAAAAAGGAGGTAAATCAATCGAAACACGCATAATTACTTACGATTCAACAAATTATACAGTCGATTAAACTCAAAAAACATGAAAATAATTCTTGTATAATCGCGACAGTTTCCCTGGAGGCAATTACGTCGTGTTACGTCACGATTGTGCCATATGCATAATTTTTCATCGAATCAATTGTCGAAACAGAAGCATGAGCTGCGTAAAAATGACGACATTTGTCGCCGAAGTACATCTCCTTTCACGACAGCTGCTTCCATTACAGAATCATGTATTTCTGAAGCCGTTTTTGGACACCAGTGGCGTACCACCCAGGGAATTTGTCAACGAGCACAATTATTACTACGTGTATTTTATAAAAATTTGCACTTCGGTGTGCTATCTTAACATCTTGATCGGCAAGATGCAAGGGTGTAAAACAAAGGAAAAAAGATGAAAAATCGAGCAGAGATCGAGTTGACAAGATTTCAATCCAGCTCTGTGGATGTTCGCCGAAAATGCAAAAGACGGCGAGAAATTTGAACGATCTTAAAAGCATTCTTGGCAACTAGAAAACAGCACGGTCTTGTCGATCACATTATTCAATTAATTTTTTCATGCCCGTTTGAGGAACCAGTTCGACGAATGCGGATCTAAGAAACAAGCGTTCGTTACGGGTAAAGGCTCTTGCGTCGAAGGAGTATGTCGACGAAGGAAAAGATTTTTATTTGTTACGCGTATCCCTCCAATTCGCTGTCTGCAAGGTGGATGGGCGCGTAGCCCTATACAAAAAGCCAACTTGTTTGCAAGTCACTTAACTAATGTCTTCACTTGCACTCTCCCTTCCAGATGTCTTCTCCTATTGAACATTTCTCATCTCTGGAAGTTACAGATTTAATCCGTCGTCTAAATCCCAGGAAAACATCGGAACATGATCAGATAAGTAACGAAGGGATTCCCATAAAAGGGATTGCTCTCATCACTTCTATTTTTAATGCAATTCTTCGCCTTGAATACTATCCTAAGTCTTGGAAAATATCATTGATTACTCTTATCCCTAAACCTGGAAAACCAATACACGGAACTAGCTCTTGTTGTTTTCCTTAAATTCTTTTGTGTCTTTGTTCGGTCCATTCAACGTTTTTTATTTGCATAATATGGTTTGCATGCGTATCTAATGCTTCTTCCGGAATCATTTTTTCGAACGGCGATATTATACTGACTCTGTCAAAGACAAGGATTTTTTGTATTTTCAGACAACCCTAATAATTAAAAATAATTACAGCTAACTCTCTAAATATTCTAATATTTATATCTTTCCTTGTTGCAATTTTGTAAACCGTTTACAAAGCGTTTACAACAGAAATTTCCAGAAGGAGTTGAATGCCAAGTTTTCTGTACCATTTGATTCCTTTTCTAATTGCGGTGGCATGAGAAACCATTTGGTCGGAATAATCTATACCACACTTTCCTTCATTATATTCAACAACAGCTAGTGGTTTTAATATTACGAACAAACGAAACGAGAGATCATTCTTAAGACCACCACTTGAGCGACTCGGATTACTAAAATATCGATGAGAGTACTGCGGGACGCGTGGTCTGATGGAGTTTTCCTTGAAAACACGCATGGCAGTCAACTTATTAAAGGCGCAGAGTAAAATAATGAACAGCGAGTAGTTCCAACATAGAAATTCTTCAACGATTCCAATCGAAAACTCTAAGATTCTTAACCCCTTAACATACGATTTACGTTCGAGAATTTACGTTTGGTCCGATCATCTACTACGGGCTATGCCCGTGATATTTACGTTTGGCCCGATCATCGTACTACGGGCTATGCCTGTAATTGTAGGTTAAGGGGCTATATGCACCTTGGTATGTTACCAACGAAACAATACATCGCGACCTTAAGATACCCACAGTTAAAGAAGAAATATCCAAATTCAGTAACAGATATAATATAAGAATTAACAACCACCAAAACCCATTAGTTACCCAATTACTTGACACGACGGACCAGATCCGCAGATTAAAAAGACAATACCCTTTAGATTTAAGCACTGGATTCAACTAGAATCAAACATACTATAAACTCTTATAATCCAAGTTACAGCACCACGCCAAAATAATTTATTTATAATTCTCAATGACAATTGATTGTAAAAAGTCTCCCAAATAAAAAAAAAGTTGTTACACGTGAATTACACGGCGGTAAAAGTCGATGAAATAACAAACCGGTCAAGACTTTACCCAGGCACGCATATGAAAGTGGAATGTTAATTGGCCACAACCAGCGAACGTACACTCCTCGCCAAAAAGATAGTCGAGGTGTACTATCTTTAATTTCTCAATGACGCATGTACAGTTTTCCATCTGTAACGTATAATATATAACGTTCGTTGAAAATAATCAAAAATTTTATGAGGTTTAGTGTGTGACAAAAAAAATTGTTCTATTTTAAAAACGAAATAATAGCACACTCTGTTAATATGTTTAAAAATTGCTCAGTGGTTCACGATCTATCAACGAGTGAAGATTACAGTGCAATATTATATAAATTTGTAAATATGGGACGCGGGAAAAAATTAAACGAGTCTGAAAAAAAGCAAATTCTTGAACTAAAACAGCAACAGTTATCAGTAGCAAAAATATCGAAAGTAATAAAAAGAAGTGGTAAAGTAATACAAAATTTCTTAAAAAATGTTGAAGATTATAGCAAAAAGAAAAGTACTGGTTGTCCGTCATTGTTATCCAATCGGGATAAGCGAGCAATTTTGCGTGTAGCTTCTAACTCGCAGTTAACAACGAAGCAAATAATGGAAAAATCTAGTGTTAGTGCCAGTGTTTCAAGTGTTCGTCGAGTTCTACTACCCTGCAAAAGTATTAAGAGGCTAAAATTGAAAAAGAAACCTTCGTTAACAATGAAACACAAAGCAGAACGTTTACACTTTGCAAAAGAAAGAATGCATTGGAAAAAGAAATGGAGAAAGGTACTATTTTCAGACGAAAGAGATTTAACTTGGATGGTCCTGATGGGTTCCAATATTATTTTCATGACATAAGAAAAGAGACAATATCAGCAATTCGACGACAAATGGGAGGAGGCAATGTGATAGTTTGGGCCGGCATCGGTTATTTCAGCAAGACAAGTATCAAGTTCATCAATGGGAGAATGAACAGTGTCCGATACATAAATTTAATCAAAGAACAAATAAATAATCATGTCGAACGCATTTTAGGAACTGATTACATCTTTCAACAAGATAATGCATCTGTAGCCTGCACGCTCTCCGGATCTTAATATTATTGAAAATTGCTGGTTCACGGGGTATATGCGAATGGAAAGCAGTATCAACATGTACAAGAATTAAAAAATGCAATTGTACGCGAATGGGATACGTTAAGTTAAAATTATATCCAGACACTATATAAATCGGTACCAAATCGTACAATAGAAGTAATAGAAAATAAAGGGGAATGTACTCATTATGAAATAAGTATATATGTTTGATAAGTAATTATTGTCAATTACAATTTATGTTGCTTATTAATTCTTTATTGTACATGTGCTATCATTTCGTTCTTAAAATACAACAATTTTTTTCTTACACACTAAACCTCATAACATTTTTAATTATATTCAAAGAAAAAATTAAAGATAGCACACCTCGGCTATCTTTTTGGCAAGGAGTGTAGCAAGTAAAAATAATGCCTTATTTTACCTCATCAACGATGCGTCCTGCACCGAATATGCATTATCGCGCTTCAATCTTATCGGAAACCGTTGAGTCTCTCGAGCTCCATTCGCCATTCGAGCCCCGTTCAACGCAGTCGCATTTTCGAACATAGTACCGCAAGAGCAGCAACGTACTTTATTGCGAACAAGAGAACAAAATACATTCGCGTGGCTGCCGATATTCCTCCATAGTTAATTCTAATAATACAAGTGTAAATCTCATTTCAAAGTATGAAGTGCGGAAGAATTTCGTGGACATGGTTATCCCTTCTGTCCTTAACAAGCTTCTACGTGTCAATACAAGCGACCGCACTAGATCCGATGACCACGAGGAAGCTACTTCCAGTGTACGCGGTTTTGGAAAATGCTGATCTTCTAAATTCCAGCAGATGTCGGACCCAGATAGATGAATTTCGAAATGCGGTGGATAACCAGATTCTTTGGGCTCTAAGAGGTTAATAGAATTTTTAAGATATATAGCCGAATTCGATTCCGCGAAACTACCGCCAGTCAATTACAACGAAAGGAAAGAAGGAGGAAAACTAAACGAAATACCAATAACCGACCGTGATTCAAAAAGATGTACACCGTGTTTGCGATTGTGCTTCGTGACATGTTCTCGATGAACACGTTTATACCGCGGAAAATTCGAATCAAAAACGATAGAAACAACTCCTGTGCAACCGCGAGGATTCTTCTGATCACGATACCATAACGTTACGTCGCGATTGTGTAAGATGCATAATTTTTTATCGAGCCAACTCCCAACCTTGAGACTTTCTTCGCGCGGTGTACAAGAAACTAGTTCCTTCGAACAGAACGTGTAAAAGCTGCGATCGTCGTCGTCACTATTTTCCTAATCAGCTGATGCTGTTGGTTTCAAACGGTGCGCTTAATTTTCCCACCGCTTCAGATCCTTACCGCTAATTGCATCACGAGCTGATTCCAATGAGATATTATGTGTGTTTTAAGCGTTGGATACCAGTGGTGTACCATCCGGAGGTTTTGTCATCGGGAATAATCATTGGTTAGGAGACCAAGAAGGTTGCAAGATTTTCTCTGAAAAGCGGACGGCATTTCTATCGGAGAAAATACGAAAGAACAATTCGATATACCGTAACCCGAATGAAGAGTATTCACCTTTTGAGTTTCGTTTTTTTATTGCACGTGCGCGGCACAATAGCACTGTGCAATATCATGTAGAAGTAGAAGACGAAGTAAGCAAATGGATATTTTAGTTTTTGTTTCTCGAATGTATATCTCTAACGATTCAAGTTGCAATGCGAATTACAATCAGTATGTAGCCAGTTTATGCAGTCAATTAAGAATTTATCTCATTAAAATAATATTGATATATAATATCATTAATATTAAAATATTTCATGAAATTTACGTGCAAATTTTCACGGTCACGATGGACGATCAGAAATTTCAGAAGCTGCGTTCATTTTAGGATTTAATCACGCTTGGACTTTGCTTACCGGCATCCTGCAGCATAGACGATGTTGCCACTATGCTTGATAAAGTATTTCGTAATGAGACACTTTCAATTGGAAAACTTTTTAGTATACACTTCAAGCTGATCGAAGTCTCCGATTTGGTGGACGATCGTCAATGGCTACTCTCTGCGAAAATGATCTCCATCGTGTACGTAAACTTCAAGCTCGTAATTGAAAACTTGAACTTTTGTCTAGCCAGATATATATTACATACGTCGAGATCTGCATCCGATAAAATACCACCTACGAACTTTAAAACTCTGATTACAGAGGAGTTTTGCTATCGTTGTGTGCTACCGTAATAGCGGCCACAGTATACGACGTTTTCGTCCATCGAAAGCGTTTAAATAAAGAAAGTGGAAGGCTTACGTTCGAAAGTAACAACGCGACAGGTAAGTTACACATACATAGATACTTGATATTAAATATTACTTAACACAATACTGCGCCCACGTTACCAATCTTAGTGATTTTTATCGCCTCGAGATTATTTCATGGGAATCTATGTAACGTACGACTAACTTCCAACAGCATTGAACAACGGAATAGATGAGAAACACGAAACCGACAACGAGAAACTGGCACCCCCCGAATCGGCGAAGCAGAATCGTATCAGCCAACATCTACTGTGTTTTTCATTTCTCACCAATATAGAAGAAATATTTAAACCGGAAAAGAGTGGTGATAATCTGCGAGTATTCTACGGCTTGAAAACGTTGACAATAGTATGGATTATTCTGGGGCACGTATTGATCTACGCATTTCATGTTCTGAGTAAGAAATGAATTTTAACTATGTTTTAATTGTACTATTCCGATTACTGTTTCCGATCCGATTTCTGATCTACCATGTACCTTTTTAATGCAATCACTTATGTATACAGGTAACAAATGGCTTGTATATATAGAGGCTGAAAAATTATTCATGCAAGTCATAAGCAACTTCACATTTTCGGTGGATGCATTTTTCTTTATGAGTGGTTTTCTGTTATCATATACATTTCTGAAGGAACGACGAAAATATCCGGGAATCCCGCCTATAGCAAAAAGGGTGAACGAATTTTTTCAAAAGATTGTCAAACGATATATAAGGTAACAGTATAGTATCAATGCTTAATTAGTTCTATCGATGAGATTTCGACGATAATAAAATAAATACATTAACTTCGAAGGCTTACACCTGCATATTTCGTCGTTATATTGATAGCGATATTGAATTTTACCTGGCATCATCATGTCTCAGCACTTCTTCCCGTTGAGCATCCAAATGCTAAGTGTTCCAAATATTGGTGGACTAACATACTTTACATCAACAACTTCTACAGGTGGGATGAACTAGTATGTATACTTTCTCAGATAATTTATTGCAAACATCGTTCGCGTTACTACAAAAGAATCGTTTCGGAGAGAAGTACTGTTTGCAGTGTCTCACATGGAGTTGGTACCTACCCAATGATATGCAGTTCTTCGTATTTGGCAGTTTTCTCCTAACTTTATCGATCACGTGAGTTCGTAATTTCGTTCTTTAATCTCTTAGAACCTAGTTTTACCCGGACTCTAAAATCG
>JACXIO010000104.1:0-11372 GCA_014737335.1 Bombus polaris | reverse complement strand
GAAAAACCAGCTGTTCCGTTAGGCAGCTATTTAGTTTTTCCCATTAGGTAACTTCCGGCTTTCTCCGTAATTTGTCAGAACGTGCAATAGACCTAAGGACTGTTTTATGTACCAGCCATAAACCGAAAATACTTGCAGGATTAAGGGTTCCTGCAAGCTAATGAGGCTCGGTTTATGGTGGGGCCTTAGGTTTATTGCGAGTCTCTCTAACGGTGACTGGGCCTTGATGGTCAGACATTGAAGGACGTCGCGCGGACCTTTTCACGCGACGTAACACTAATTTTAAGTCTTTTATTAAGTACAAATATTAAGTATTCGCAACGCATATTTATAATGAGTTTCATTGTAACAGTTTTGAAATCTACTTAGATAGTTAACGTTATAATTTATATCAGGTTTTGTAGCTGAGCTTACGTATAAGAATGTATCAATCAAATTTCTATATTTAATATTACTCTCACATACATCATCCTTTTCAATTTTCAAATTCATTTCCATAGGTGTATTATATAATTTACTATTTTGCAACTTATATTTGCTTACTAATGACTCAATATATTTTATTTGACTTAGATTTATTTCATTTTTATAATAATCATATTCAACGTTAATTCCCAAATATTCTTTTGTTTTACCTAAATCTTTCATTTTAAATTTATCAGCTAAAAGTTTCTTTATATCTTATATTTTCTCTTTGTTCATGCTACAAATCAATAAAACATCTACATGTACAAGTAAATAAACAATATCTATTCCTTTCTTAAAAGTATATAGACAGTAATCTATATTACTCCTTTTAAATCCAAAATTTATCAGAAATTTATTTAAATATTCATATCAGGCTCTCGGACTCTCTCGTAAACCATATCTTCGTATCCTTTCGGTTGATTGACATATATCTCAGAGATTATTTTACCACTTAAGAATACAGTTTCTACATCCATTTGTTCAATAACTAGGCCCATTGTATAACAATGAGATAATAATATTTTTAACGTTTGCATTTTTGCTACAGGAGAATATATGTCATCAATTACATCTGTTTGTTGAAAACCTCTTACGACTAACCTAGCTTTATATCTACCATCTGATTTTCTTGTGTAAATTCACTTTACATCCAGAACCTTTTTTCCTTGTATCTTATCAATTAATTTCCACGTTTTATTTTTATTTAGACATCCCATTTCATTATTCATAGCCATTTTCCCATTTTTACAGTCATTATTTTCAATCGCCTTCTCAAATGTAAGAGGAGTATCTACACTACAATAATTTGCATAAATATTATTACCACATATATTTCCTGGAAATCCAATTGGTTCTTTTCTTTCGCGTTTTGATTTACGTGGCATACACTCAAAAACAGTTTCAGATTTCGAATCATTTTTATTTTCTTTAACTTTTCCCTGTTCCATTTCATTAGCGTTTTCGAAGCTATCATCCGATGATTTGTCATTTACACAATCGTTGTTTTCTTCATCTGATTTATCTAAATCGATACATTTTACATCTTTTTCTACGATATCAACATATCTCGCAACTGTTATTTTATTATTTATAAGAACTCTATAACCGGCCTCACTGTAACCTAGTAAAATTCCCATATCTGCCTTTCTTTCAAATGTAGAAATTCGTACAAGTCGTAGAGAAGAGGATCATGGTATTCAGAGATGTAAACAACCCCGCGCGACGTTTTAAAAATAAATGGTAGACTGAACATTAAACCTGCTTATTCGTGAAGATCCATAAGTGCATGTCGAAAACTGCCCTATGAGTAGAGAAGATTAATGTTACCTCTAATCCTTTACCTGCCAAGCACCGCGATTGTCTCGGCCGCGAGTGTCTACAACAAAATCACACACGCACCGCATGATATTTACATTATTGATTGTGCAGCATATTTTGTGATGAAAAGTGAATATTTACCGAAAAATTTATAGTCGGCTTTTCAACAGTTCTTATAAAATGTCAAATTAATACTTTGGAGATTGTGCAAAATAGATTTGTGCAGTTAAACACATCTGGTGCGCAGCCTGTTCGCTTCCTCAATACCATATCCTTGTATCGTAAATTTTTCTTTCTGAATGAACTCTCCATTATTACATTGCTATGTTTCAGGCGCTTTGAAGCAAAAGACTAGAACAGTTTTGAAAGAATAAAATCATTCCGAAGAATTCGAGTCGACGAGAAACCTCAATGAACTGAAAATATTAAGTTACAGTGTTCTTTGGGTTTATTGTGTATGCAGTGCGTATAGTGAGTGTTGTACGCATTATTTATATTATAGCCATGTTTATTACAATATGTATACATTTGGAGAATTTTCGGAGATGCACTTCTGCTACGGTACGGCGGACGGTAATAGCATAAAAACGCGAAGTTTATACGCCGAAAAATATCCCAACAGAACTATACCCAGCGCAAATATATTTTGCAAAATAAATCAACGATTGCGAGATACCAATACGTTAAAGCCTGCGAAATGTATTAAAAAAAACTCAAGAAGAAAATAAATGAGGCAGAAAATCTAACGCACTACCACATTCTACCAACGCAGTGCAAAAGTACTTGTTCAGCTGTTTTGGAAACAGGTGGATCGATTGAAGAAAACCTGTGTTGTAACCTGCCCGGTCCCCAGATTTCAACCCTCTCAACTTTTACTACGGGAAACACGTGAAGACACAATACGGAAAAATTTTAAAAGAAGAGTCATGTTTACAAAAAAAAAAAAAAGAAAAAAACGAGTAGGGGAAGTGGTGGAGGATTTAGAGTAAGTAGATGAATGCGCGTGGGTTAGAAATTTATTCATAAATCAAATCCAATTTCCACCCAAAACTTCATAAATTGAAATGTAGAAAAAAGTTACGATTACAAACATTTTTTTTTTAATTTATCTTGGAATTTATGAGCATTTATGCTATTTTCTTATGATAAATACATTCCTAAAAATAAAATCTTTGTTGTTGTACATGAATATCGTTCATGTATTTATGAATCCTATTATGTAAAAGTGAAGTTAGTCAGTTTAGTTTTTGAGAGGCCCAATTGTTATGTCATTTCTGATAGAAAACAATATGAACAGTTAAATAATTGATAAAGATTTTACTAATTCTAATAAGTTTAAACTGATAACTGACAAACGGAAATAGTGCTTTCGCTATCAAGAGGAGAAAGCTGTGTCTGCTGTCTTCAAAAGATTCGCTCACATGGAAATCTTGTATTATATCGAGCAAACTTAGTTCCTGAAAAAAAAAATACATAGCACAACCTAACTTAGCTCTTAGTGGAAATGGTTCTGTATACGAGAAGCTATTAAAGAGAAGTCAACATTATAAAAACTGATAGGATTTATAAAAGTTTTCTTAATGAATCCATCTAAAGGCTTCCGTTCTCTTCGAAATAAGACCCTCCCGCAGTGATATAGCTCTCTTGTCGCATAGAGGACACAGGAAATCACAAAATTAACAGATCACCGGTAGTCTCCTTGCGTCGTACTTCGAACGTTTCGCAAGGTAAAAAATTCGGACTTTAGATATGGTAATAAAATTTATTGTACGAATCCAATAGAGTGACGGTTCAGTGTGTTCTAACAAAAAGGTGTTGAGTGCTGATTTGGAAAGGTTCTCATACTAAGGTTTGGTCTTTTGGGAGGTGTTATTGTCGGGTGTCCATCAGACGCGGCTATCCTGTTACCACCTGGTTATTGTTTCGATAACTGTGGCATGCAGGATATTTTGTCTATCCTATCACAGTTTCTAAGCCTGTGACAGGGACAAAGGTCAAAGTGGAACCACGCGTGTTCGATATTTCCGAGCATATAGAACAGACTATAAACGCGACTGCTTTGAATTCGTTCGATCAATTCCTTATATACGTAATAGCATGAGAAAAAGAAAGAAAAGGAAAAAGAACAATAAGTTCTAGTGTGCTATGGTGTTATGGCTACATTTGTGACTTGTGACTGTGTCACAAATACATAAATATAGGCCCGATTCAATGAGCTAGCAGAGAGAAAATTTCCTCTCTGGAGCTAATAACATTTTTTTGTGAATATCTCGAAAACTAAGACGAAGCGGCAGTTACATGTATAGAACAAATGTGCTACAGAATCATAGCCCCGACAGCATATTAAAAAATCATTAAAATCGGTGATAAGGCCACATCTAAATTATCACTATACATTTTACTTAGTAATGACAGTGAGAGGGATAAAAACCGTGAATTCATAAATATTAGTTATAAACTGTTGCGTCGAACTGTAGAATAAAATAGGCTTTTGTAGAGTAAAATCACAGTGAGTATACCTCGTTTGTGATGTAACTAAATAAGTTTTTGTATAGGCTAGTACGGCACACTTTGCAGTATTTGGCTAGTAGCGGCAGCACTTGACTGGTGATGGCAACACTAGTCTTGGAAGAACTGGAGCCATAAGTATGGGAACTTTCATTTTCTCCCTGGTATAAATTACGAAAACTCCCGTCGTGGGGGAAACGTGCTACCAACGTTAGCTGTTTAGTAATAAATAGAGGCGACTGACGCCGCAAAATCCTTTTTTTGGATTCACACGTGGTAAGATGCGCGTCGTGCAGAAAGGATCATTTTTGTTCCTGCAATGATTTGTATGTGAAAATTTTCAAAGATAATTTCTTAAGTTTTGATAGAAGTGAATGTTTGAGTACAAAATGATGTAACATTTGATCGACCATGGATTTAATCAAGGTAAATATTTTATATGTTTATACAATTAATCAATTAACGATTACTTGTGTTTAAGTTATCCTAATCTGGAAAAGATATGTGTTACGTAATTTAACCTATACTATCAAGCAGCGTCGAAAATATAAATAATAGAGACCATAGACTTAAACGTGTAATAAAAATACAGGTGTAATATTTATTCAACAATTCGCAATGTATCTTCTTCATTTAATTGTATTTTACAATAACTCTGAACATAGATTTGTACTTTTTATTTACGTAGCGTTAATACACAATTACCCGCGAATATGTACAGAAACGAACAATACTAAGCAACAAAATATATATCTGCGACTATTGTTGTGGGCCTATGTGACTATTCGTAACGATTAACTTTTCAATTTTTATAGTTCAGCTTGTGATGTGATATACGAAATTCTTTTTATTGACATAAAGATTATTTTTATAATAAATATTTTTAAATTAAAAATTAAAATTAATAAAAGGTTGCAAAAGTTTATTTTGAAATATA
Source organism: Bombus polaris (assembly GCA_014737335.1). NCBI lineage: Eukaryota > Metazoa > Arthropoda > Insecta > Hymenoptera > Apidae > Bombus > Bombus polaris. The sequence continues at coordinate 6,142 of JACXIO010000104.1, read as the reverse complement.
TGTAAATTGGAATCTGAAAGTTAAACTGCCATATTTATTTATTTTTTAAAATGTATTTTAGCAATAGTTGATGTTCATATTGTTTATACATTGCTGTTATAGTTCATAGATTAAAATATGAGTATAGTGAAGCATTGCTTATATAATTATACCATAATACTTTATTCAGATTTTAAGAACTTGATCAATTTAATTGGCCGATGATTGAAAAAGATCTGCTAATGTCATACATTTTAAAAAAATCCATTTGAAAGCTTTAACAAGTAAGGCAAGATAGATCTTGAGAATATTTTGTGGAATCCTAAATATTATAGCTATAAATTCATTTGTAACTTCTAAGTAAAATATACTACAAAGGTAGTAACATCTTTATTTTTCCTGCTGTAAGTTATTTGGTTTTATTGAAATCTGCTTATCTAAGAACATGTGATGAAATTTGAACAAATAATAACGTAGTACTGCAAAATTTGGAAAATATATCGTAACTTTTTAACTTAATCGCACATATTCAATATTATACTCTTACAAAATAATCATTCTACAATTTTGATATTTTCATGCAATATTTGCACATTTCATGTAATAATATTTAATTTATTTAATTTACTATAATTTTTAGGCCTTCTAAAGTCTTTGACTCTCTAGAATCTTGAGAATGGAATTTGGAATCTTTAAGTAAATCTATTCTTCTTTGAGGTAAATCATTATAGACCTCCTTTTATACTTATACGGTGAGTCTCTTTTTTATTGTCTTTATTGTAGAATGCATGTAAACATGCATTCTGTTTTTTAATAATACCAATTTATAAAGTTGAAAGCATTGAAAGACTGTTGTCACTGCACAAAAGTTTGTAAAAGATTTATTTTAATCGGACAAGGATTGAATTATGATTTGCGTTCAGAGCTTGATCGCACCGTTACGTTAAACCAGGACCCTCCAAAGTTGTTTTCAGGAAAATATACGTCGTCCTCATCATCGTCTTAATATCGTGCGTCTTATTTGTTAGCTTGGTAGGTTTTTTTGATTGCGAAAACGTAAACATGTTATGGTTGATATTTTAGACCTCTTAGACTTGATGATGAACAAATACCTTCATACGTTAATAAGGGAGAGCAGGGCTCCCTACCATGGATACCAAACGAATGTTTTTCTTTTTTTCGCCGCGTAACTGTTACCTAGTTTTTGTTTTCCTTTATATAATCCGAACGCAACCGCTACGAAGGAAATAGTATTTGGTGAAGTAAATAATAAGAAAGTCAATACTATTGTGCCTTTGAATATGGACGTTGTTTTGGATCTAGAAGTTACTGTGTCTGCTATTGGTAGTACAGTGGTTTGCGCCAATGCCATCTCGTAAGAAGTTAAGAATAGAAAACAACAGTTTAAAATCTTTTAACAGATAATGTTAACACTTTGGAGACTGGAGACACGAATTCGCGTCTTTCATACTTCATTTAGTATCCTATAAAAATTTTAACTACTGTTAAATAAAACAGTAAAAAAGCAATGGATGCTATAAACGAAATATTATGAAAGTATTTTTACATTACATGCTTGAATAATACGAAATCATTATCAATATACTGATGTAGTATTGACTGCTTGGGAGGCTCGTTTCGATTTAAGAATTTTGTCGATATAAAAAGTAATATTGAAAAGTGGTAGATGCGTGTTCGATCAAGGTTCTGGGATAAGTGCCCTGCCGTCTCTCATGGTCCACTTACAGGAAATCAAATTCTTCTTTTGAGCTAATTTCACTTCCAAAATCCATTTTTGAGGGCTTTTAAACTATAATACTTTTGCCATGGTCGTCGAATTCGAACTGACGTCGAAGATGTCAGAACTATAGTTTCGGAAGGATTTCTCAACATCCGTTGGCCGCGCTGGATACACTCGTTCCCGTGAGATCACGAAAGTTTAGCAGCTTCGGGCACGGGGTGGTCTAGGATGGGTGACCGCTCCGCGTGATGTTGGCATTATATACGTAGTACCGCCAAGCAGTCCGGTTCCCGGGCCTCTCTCGATCGCAGCCGGGACGGCCATCGTGGAGGTTTTAGTCGGTTAGAGTCCGGCACTACCACGCCGCTCTTCCCCTCAGAAGCAGGCCTGGTGTCCGTGCGGATTTCCTTCCCGTTAAACAAAAAAAAAAAAGTTTCGGAAGGATTTGAGATTAAATATTTCATCTTCATTTTAAAGCGTAACACTTTATACTTCCTAACAAAGAACATAAAGAGCTACGGAACCTATTTACGAATCAACTATGCTCTCATCAATTATAGATGTCGAAATCTAGCATAAATACAGACTGTCGCCTCTCACTCTCCACTCAAGTTGACGCACGAAACGCCGTGGCGATTGAGACTCGGCTCTTAAGCACAAAGAGTTAAAGGCAGTCACGTTTACAGCACGTTCTATAAATTCGGGAATGTCGAACTCGCGTGGTTTTACGTAGACGTTCGTACATGTTGACGATTATACATCAGTGTCGTAGCTGCGAAGAAGGTCAAAACTCTCTTAGTATGTACGCTAGCAAGAGAAGAGGTTTTGTACTCCCAAGTGGCTTTGCTATCTTTTCTTAGACTCACGTTTTCAGGCATCGCAATCGTAAGACGTCGGTGCCGCTGGCCCATATAAATGGCTCATGCTACTAATACTCATGCCACAAAAATGCTCACATGGGGGGTGAGGGAATTTATGGCACCCTCAAGTGTTGACGTTTTTGCTGATTTCGGGTCATCGGACACACGCGCGTACCTTGGAGATCGGTAACAAAATATTTTATTATATATATAATATTAATAATAATATATATAATAATATATATAATAATAATAAATATATAATAATATATATAATATTTTATTATATATTCGTAAACAGAAAACCGTGATTCTTAGAAGTCGCTGCGTCTTCGCTATAGAGTACTCGACGCTTTTACTTACTAATGAGAGGACAGTAAAAAATGAGAGATCAGTCTATTGAATATGGCGTAGAAATTTGTGCACGTGTGTTGTCAGATATACCAAGTGATATCGAAAGTGAAGATAATATTAGTGATAATGGTATTGATGGAAATTGATTTTACTCGAAATAGAAGCATTCGTCATTTGTTGAGTGATTCAGACAGTAGTGAAGAAGATGTTGGAGACCTTCCTATATCTTACGAAACAAGTTCATGGACCAAACAATACAAAATTCCTGTTGTGGAAGATTTTATAGGTAACCCTGAAGTAAAGCAATTTCCATCCGGTCATACAAGCGTTAATTAAATCGTAAGTTTATTCTCTGGAAGTGATTTCTTTGAAATGCTTTGCCGTGAAATCAACCCATATTATTATCAAAATGAATATAGATGGAAGTAAAATCCTAAAATACTAACGTGAGTAGATGTAGAAATGAAAAAAATGAAAAAATTTCTTGTTCTTGTTTTCCTTATGGGACATGCAAGAAAGGATCACTTTAAATTGGTCTACTGATTCATATTTAGAAACTCCGATTTTTACAAAAGTAATACTACAGTAATACTCCGATTTGCAAGGTGATACTACAGATAGACTCTTCAAAATAAAACCAATATTAGATTACTTCGTAAAAAAATATCAACTCGTATATAAAACAAATCAAGAAATATCTTTGGATGAAGGTATCATACCATGGAGAGAAAAACTAAAATTTTGAACATATAACCCGGCAAAGATTATAAAATATGGTCTCCTCGTTCGAGTAATATGTGAAACTACTACAGGATATATTGGGAATATCGAAATTTATGGAGGAAAGGGAAAAAGATTAAAGGGAACAATTTTATCTCTTTCAGAACCAAAGTAAGAATATGTAAAACTATTAAAAAAAACAAAACAGAGGACTTCCATCAAATTTAAAGTCAGAAGAACTAAAATTGAAGAAGAAATGACCTTTAGAAGAAATGGTAAAATTTTATTTTCATGGTAGGATATTCGAATAGTACATATGATTTCGATTTTCGTGAGAGTGTAAGCAAAAAGAAAGGGGCAACAAAAACGCCTATCGCCAATCGGTGGAAATGCAAATTCCACCAATAAGAATTACGAAAGGCGAAACATATTACATAAACAGAGACAAAAGCTCTAACAATAAAGCGCATGGAACGGAAGAAGAGACAGACATGGAAATGACACAAGAAATGAAAGAACAGTGGAGGCAGGAGGAGAGCAGTCAGGACAACGAAAAATGGTACCAGGACGATAAGTGGAAGTTAGCAAAGGCCAACAAGAAACGCAAAATAACTACAGGTACAAGCGCCGCAGGAAAACCAGAAATAGAAAAGCAGCGATGGCTGCAAGAAGTACCATTAAGAAACTCCTTTAGCTCACTAACGGAGGAAATAGACGCCGACCAGGCAAGTAAAGCAACAACCCGCGCAACCCACATCATAAAACCGCCACCAATATTTATCGAGGCCCAAATAATTGAGTCGCTTATCAACCTATTGAACAATATAGTCGAGGAGGAAAACTATACATTAAAACAAACAAAGCTGGAGCAGGTTAAAATCCAAACAAACACCCCAGAAAATTATAGGAAAGTGATAAAAGAATTAAAAGAAAAAAATGCTATATACCACACGTATCAGCTCAAAGCTGAAAGGAGCTATAAGATAGTAAAGAGGATTGCACCCGAAAACTAATATAAGAAAATTGAGCGAAGAATTAGCAAAAATTGGCCATCAAACAAGAACAACAAACAATATAACTAGATACGATACGAAGCAACCATTACCATTATTCTTAATAGAAATTGAACCCAGAGCCAATAATAAAGAAATATATGAAATCAAAAAAATATTAAACACAATAATAATGGTGGAACCACCACGCTACAAAAAAGAAATACCACAATGCATGCGGTGTCAACAATACGGCCACACGAAAAACTATTGCAACAGAAGCCCGGCATGTGTTAAATGTGCAAAAAATCATCTAACAATACATTGCCCATACACAGGGAAAATGGAAGGAGCTAGATGCTATAACTGTAACGGAAACCACTCAGCCAGCTATAAAGGATGTTCAGTCAGGAAACAATTACAACGCGAATTGTTTCCACCACTTCGCAAAAGAACAATCAATAATTACCAACCACAAAGTACAACGGATGATATAACATCGAAAACGCAACATGAACCAAACGCTATAAGTAGAAGTGCCGAACTACAAGGCAACCGAAGCTATGCGCAAGTAATCCAAAACATCAACCAAGCAACGACCACAAAAAACCAAAATCAAAACAACAACAACGAAGAAGTTATAGAAATAAAAGAAATGCTCAAACAATCAATTAAAAGTACGGACATGCTAGGAAAAATGGTGAGTGAGCTAAACACAACATTAAGGCAACAAGTACAACAAACAACAGACATGTTGCAATTGCTAACGATCCTGCTAAGTAAAAAATAAAAATGGACACGTTGAAAATAGCAGCCTGGAACTCCAATGGCTTGCAACAGCGAGCCCCAGAAACTAAAACATTCATGTACAAAAAAATATAGATATACTACTTGTCTCAGAAACACATTTCACACTAAAAAGTTATATGAAAATACCGAACTACACCATCTACGACACCAAACACCCCTCAGGTAAAGCACATGGAGGAACTGCAGTAATAATAAAAAACGACATCAAGCATCACCTACATAGTCAAATAAAACAAGAACACCTACAAGCAACCACTGTCACAATACAAACCAATGACAATTACTTCCAGATATCAGCAGTATATGCACCACCGAGACACAAAATTTTTTTTTTTTTTTTTTAACGTTTATTGAAATTACAATCAATTCTCGCGTTGAGAATTTTCAGTAATTTTTCTGGCGTGGCGCAGTAACATGGCTAATTATTTACAATAAGTTAATACATATTATAAATAAGTATAATTTGTGAGTAAGTATTATAAATAAGTAAGTAAATATTACATTATTTAAATAACTAATTGAATCTGTCGTTTAGGTCTAGCGGGTAGTGTCTCTTCAGCCTGCGAATCTGATCCGTCGTATCAAGTAGTCCAGTGATTAAGGGATTTCGGTGTTTGTTGACTCTTTTGCTATATCTGTCGCAATATTTTGCTATTTCCTCTTTGACTGTGGGTATCTTGAGGTCG
>JACXIO010000103.1:0-11367 GCA_014737335.1 Bombus polaris | reverse complement strand
CAGGGAAGATTAGAAAGGGCAGGTTTCTACGATCGCGTTTCAATTCTCGAATATCGAACATCATGCCTTTTGTTTTATTTCGTAGTAGAAAAAGAAAAATTGCGTAGTAAAGGGAAGCTTCGATGTGAAACAAGTTTTAATCCAGTTGCACCACCGAATTTTTAAGTCTGAAACACGCTTTTGTTGCAACGTACACCAAAATTTTTAATCGCAATTTGCGTTTCAACGCAATTGCTAGCAATGTAGGGGTTTGCAATCTCAAGTATGGATTGTAGAATAGAAACATCACCATGACTACGGTGGCGAAGTGGATGTTGTATACGGCTACAAATCCAAGGTACCCGTGTTCAAATCCTAGTCCTAATTTTCCTAGTTTACAGAATTCCAACTGATGGGCTTCGTCCGAGGCTAGAGGGGAACAACTAAAACCGACCAAAACAATGGTGACGTCAGCGTTCAAAGTCGGGCAGAAGATGTGCTACTCGAACTCGTCAAACTTCAAATGCTGTGATAAATGTGTAAATAATACTTGTACATATAACATGAAATAGTATAAAAATAGTATTAAGGTATTATAGCACTGACACCTCGGACAACAGTGCTATAAACAAGAGTGGAACATCGATGTCCGCAAAACAACGCTGATGCTGGTCGGACCTCCAGGAAGCACAGAAGAAGGAATTCCAAGTTGGCGTGTAAATAGTGGGGGTAAGCACATTCCTCTGGGTGGTATAGCCGTATACTATGCACCAAGGGCCCGTACTTCCCTTTCTTAGCAATCGAAGCGGCAGTGCGGGCTGCCCGTGATACGTTGATGATGATATGTTGCACGCCTGTTTGGCCGCTTTAAGTAAGACCTACTACGCGTTTGTCGCTGTTTGTGAATACTAGATGCCTGTTGGTAATATAGATAAACGTGAAGATATAGAATCTGACGTTTCGGGTTTTAACGAAGGAAAGAGATAAATTATTTTTTCAAGTTTGAGTCAACGAGTATCTTGCTTCAGAGATACATGAGCTCGTGTCTTTTACTACTAATGTCGAATTTGTTATTGTAACTTGATTCGTGAATTACGTAACGGACGAAGAATCTGAATTAGTGACTAAATATAGATTGTTATGATACATAACAAAGTGCTTCATAAGAAATAGATACGACCCTTCTTCCAAAAAACATAATATTTACTATGTTCCGCGATGTGTTCGATACACAAACATAGCAACAATCCTTGAACGGTCATCGAAGAATCATAAAGTACATTCCTACGAGGTATAAATCGATCAAATCAAGATTTGCACTTGTGCTTCCTATTAATCTGACTATTTATCGTAGTTGTAGTAGTAATTATTCCTTCAATGAAAAAGAATTCTTTGGAAGAAACTACGAACAAGCAATCTATATAAAATCCTATAGTATTATTCATATTCATTACTTTCATTTTTATTGCTAATTCTCAGTTTGCTGTTGAGTGCCGAAGCGTGCAGACGTTTCCAGTGCCCTGTGAAATTCTCAAAACACGTGACGCCCATCCGTCGAAAATGAATCTAAATAAACTTAGTCAAGTGTTCTGAAATGTGCTAGTGGAAAATCCATCGCTACGAATCTCTGACCCGAATCACAGCCTCTCGACTAATTATTTCAAATTGAATTAACTAGCTCGATGATGGCCCAATAATCTCAGACGGGCTCTCCGGAGTTGAGTTATAACAGTGCCGCTCTTCCTCCTCCGTGATAAAGGGACAATACATCCCTCTTTTCAAATGACCCGAAACACACAAAAAAGCTGGAAGCAATTAAGATAAATGCGAAAAAGAGTCAAACTAAACCGCCAGCTAGCCAAGTGACCACCTACAACAGATCCTCAATACTGGAATCTACAGATGACTTCATGGACACAACCGAAACGGTAAATAATCTATATATCCAAAGAATTCCCCTTCCTCCGCCAATCTTCAATGACGATGCCATCGACATTCAAACTATGATCAAGTCAATCGAGAAAGACATCAGCAAAGACGACTACAAACTTAAAATCAACAACAACCAAGTGAAAATTCTGCCGACCAACCCAGACGCCTATAGAAGATTAACGAAGTTGCTAAAAACCCTGAATGCAAACTTCCACACATACCAGCTCAAGCAAGAAAGACCTTTTCGAGTGGTACTACGCAACATCCACCATTCGGCTAATTCTATTATATACGTCCAATATCTCAGCGCTCTTATTCATGGTTTCTCTAATCTATTACAACAGGCAATACATATACATATATTACCGAAAGGAGAGTCTCTTTCTGTTTCTCGAAAGGACCAGAAAATTAAATATGAGAATGAATTCAAAAGATGAAAGCAATTAATGAAGGAAGGAAGAAAGGCAAACAATCATATAATGCAGATTGATATACCTGATCTATAAGTATATGTAATAAAAGTCAAGAAGCTGTAGCGACACATGAGTCAAGGGACATTTCGAATCATGTTGTTGTTTTGCCTCGGGTGATCAAAACCGTTAGATTAGGGGCAATGCAAAAACAAATAAACTCCGGTGCAAAACAATGTCGCCGCTACGCGCAACCGTCGAACAATGACGAATTCAAATGTCCCGGCTCTCCTCCAAACAATATAAATATACGGATGCGATCGCGACCGATTAGATAATAATACCAATTGAAGGCGATCATGAGCGAATTATTGACGATCTATATCGAGTGTCTGCGCGACGAACGCTAACGCGATTTACTTTATATCACGAACTCTATACGTGTAAATCTATTGACTTTAAATATACTTGACGAACAGTTTAATTAACGTTTCGTTAATTCCTAACACAACCAATCTTCCACAAAGCGTATACTTTAAATTATTTTAAATACTATTGTTACGTCCTGTGACCCCAGAATATATCCTCATCCATCCTTCGGTCAAGTTGGTCAACAACTTTTCAAACATACTCGGATCCGCAGTAATCTATTGCCGTACTCAGATTTAGATTTTTACTTACGCTCCTTATTGCTCGTCACGGTAAAACACGGGGTAAGTGTCCCATCCCATCTTTATCCACCAGTTCTTTCCTCATCCAATTGGCAGCAATGATCGTTGTCCTCGCTTGCTTAACGAAGATTGCAATAAACAAATCCGCTTGTCTCGTGCTCCAGAGGCACACCCATCAATAGTTTTCCTCCTCGACATCACCGTCTCCGAACTTCATTTGTTAACAACTCTTCGGTCAAAACGCACTTTCCAGGTTTAAAAGTTGCTGAAAGCAAAGAGAGTGCGCCGATTATCGTATGGAGACAAGAATTTACGATTCTCGTTGATGCCTTATACCGCGAATGCGTCTTCTCGCGAACACGGCCGAACAACTATAGTGACATTATTTACTTTCATTTATATAATTTTCTAACAGTTGCTTCATTTTCGCTTTTCAATTGCTCCTTAGAACTCCCAAATAAGTTCTTGCTATTCTTCATTAGGGTACCAATTATCTTACATTGAGAAGGGATTTCTTGTTGCACGACATTTATGTAATCACGAACATTAGCCGTGTTACTTTGTTCCAGCATCGTCATCTCGAAATCGTTTCGAGTCCGTACAAGAATATCGCACCACGTGTCACCTAGCTCTGCACCGAAAGCTAAAGTCGGTTCTTTGGCTATCTGCAATTCTATGGTTCCTGAACATGTTTTTAACGCGTGCCTAGCTTGGACAATCGACATACCGCGCAGTCTACGATCCTGTCACCGATTCAAAACTGTTTCGATTTGGCTGCCACTCCATTTACGTCCATCTTCGAAAACACGCAGAAAGGTGCAACAGCTTCTTTCCTTTCTACGGAGTCGCCATGGTTCTCGGATTTCTTCATTTTGCTTCTAGAATGGACATCCTCGGGATTTTCCGGTTCTACATTCGATCACGATCTCTGTGGATTACGATATTGCAAGCTGTTGACAAGCGTTGCGTACATTTTCGTCGCTGGTGGAGTTCGTTACTTACGGGTATGGTCCGTTCATCTTCAAAGTTTCCGCTCAAAGATACTAAGGAACCTCTCGACGTTTCACCGTCGCATCTTTCCAACGTACTGACTGTGTGATGAAGACTGAATACTCGTCTCTTGAAACGCCTGGTCCTTATATTCTAGCTCTCCGTCCAGAGGGTGTTTTTCTGTCCATATTTCCTTTGAGGAGGGAATCTATTCCTATCCAATCTGGTAAGTATCCTACCGCCGTGGGTGTATCTCATCTGGTATTGATGACGCACTCTTGACGCACTGTAAATTTTACAACTTGTGAGGTAGGAATTTACAATTTCCTAAAAAAGACAGATGTGCTGTCCGTATCGTAACGGAAAGCCACTCAAAATGCCGAACAATCGATACATTTAATAAAGCGTCTTAGGGCCAATATTATACACATTATACATGGCCGACATACCGACATCTACCAACAGTAAAATATTGACATTCGTGTAAGACACGGCTGTACTAGTCAGGCACACTAATCCAAAAACAGCAGCAATGAGCCACATAAATAAACTAGAGTCGCTACAATCGAAGATACTGAGAACAATAGTTAACGCCCCATGGTATGTGAAACAAGGATATACGCAAAGACTTAAAAATACCAACGGTCAAACAAGAAATCGGCAGGTACGCAGAAAAATACAAGCGAAGAACGGCAACATATCCAGCTGGCTGCTGAAGCGAGAAAAACTTTCATAGAAAGAAGACTAAAAAGAAAACACCCTACTGACTTCACTAAAGAAATAAAATAGTCAAACTCGAAGAATGTCCAAATTGGACAAATTGAGAATGCAAAGAATTAAATAAAAAAAAAAAAAAAAAACTCGAAGATGGTATCTCACTGGGGCTAGCCATCCACATGTTATTTAGCAATTAAGTTAGAAAAGTTTACCAAATGTCCAGCTGAACAAATTGTAGTGTAAGTTAAAAAAAAAAAGAAAAAATCTAAGAAATTTTTGTTTATAACGACGGTGCCGTATATTCTTTCCTACCTTCTCCGGTAGGAACAAAAAGAGATCCGTTTCCTTTTGCGACTACGATCAGACTTGCAAAATCTTATTCCGTTTTCTGACCACCTTTTAATCCGATTATCAACTTCGACTTTATCTGATTTGGGCGCTCCTATTTTCACGTACTGATTCATTCGCATTATAGTCAACTCTCTATCGGTATCTATCAACGCGATCAAATTGCAATCTCCGATCTTAACGTCTCTACGACGCTTTATCTGTAACGACTGCGACACATTACATGCATTCTTAGGGGACTTACATTGTTAAATTGCGATGCGATGTGTCCGTACTCCTGGCATTTGAAACACCTGGCAACTTTGTTTTTCGTTGGGCAGTTCGCACTTAGGTGATTTTTGTTTCCGCACAGGAAGCTCCGTCGCGTCTCGTCCTCTTGGATTTTTCTTCGACCAGCCTGCTGTTCGTATCAAACGTGTTAATTTATTTAATGATGAGATGAGCTAATACTTGTGATAGTCAGATATATTTACAGATCACTTTAAGTACAGAATACAGAGTTGGTATAATACGCCTGAATCGTCGCTCGCTCAATGCTACTCGCTGTAAGGATACTAGATAATGATCGTCCTAGAGAGCACGTTCGTTTATTTATACTGGTCGGGGAAGTACCGGAAAGATTGGCCTCGACTCCGGTTGACGATTCCAGGTAGGGACGATATTGCTTTGTCCGGAGGTTATTTACTTTGAAATTTTGTACATAGTAACGGTGTCGATACTGCGAGGCAAAACAACGACATGAGTCACTCTCGATTCGGATCGTCCTACGACTTATGTGCCGCTACATCACCTCCTTACCAGTAATAACATTTTTTTTTTTGTTTGTAGTTAGTCTACAAATTTCGTGGATAATTTTCAAGTCCAACGAGCTATAGCGCTTATCCGAAACCTGCTTTTTCTCCTACCCGCGCGCGCAACATTTATTTCTTGTGTTTATCTGTCTGTCGCTTCGCTCCATTTTGATGTCTAAACGGTATTATTATGACGCTTTGTTGTTCGATATTGTCATCTACAAGGAACACGGGTTCTAACAGGGTCTATGGAGACTGTTACGTTTCTATTATTTATTTTTATGATGAAATTCTTTTCTCCGTGTTGTCTCACCTTGTATGACCTGTCGTAAGGTGTTTGTAGGGGATTGCGAAGGACGTCGTTACGCAGCAATATATAGGGTGACGTTGCGAGTTCACGGAAAATGAACTCGTTTTTCGTACCATGTCGAGCGATCCGTTGCAGCTTTATTTCTTCGATTCGCTCTTTAAGCTGATTCGCGTATTCGGAAGTCGCTTGCCGAACCGTCGGTACGAAAAATTCCCCTGGCAATCGTATTCCTGCACCGTAGATCATTTCGGTAGCCATTGCGTTCAGGCCCTTCTTAATGGTTGTTCAAATTCCTAATAGTACGATCGGTAAGATTTCAACTCAGTTGCTCATATCGTGGCATTTGGTTGCCGCTTTCAACTATCGATCGTTGGACGCGGGATGATAGGCCGTCGTGCGTAAATGTTCGATACCGAGCAACCGGTATAATTCCTTAACACGTTGACGCCGGCGTGGGCCATCAGCGGATCACACGTGTCTGTACCGTGAGGCGGCGTCACCATCGGCGGGTCACACGTGTCTGCCCCGTTGGGTAGCGCCATGGGTCACACATGTATTTCACAAAATAGGCAGTACAAAATAAGTTTATATTATTTTATCTCAACATTGTAAGCAAACATACAAAAGTAAAAATATAACGATTGAATATTATAAACTTAACATAATTATTTCCTTTTTTCATGCAATTTTTTAACACATGTTAGACAGAGTGCCGGCTGGCTCTTACAACGGTCACAATATGTTGTTACTTTTTGGATTCTTTTCGCGGCATACTCTCCACCTTTTATTCTCGAAATGCGTTTATAATATTGTTTACACCGCCGTCTCGTTTTGCTCGCGAGCCCTTGGTACGACTGCAGAAAATGTAAACGTTTTTTGGGCAGTATTTCATTTTCACTTGGCATTTCTTGTATGTGGGGAGTTACTGTACTTAAAAGGTGATCAATAATTTCTTAGCGAAATTTTAAGATTTTGATACTTTTAGTACCCCATTTTCTATGTACATACCATGCATTTACGATGCAAGTCCCGCATATTTACTCTATTACAATTTTTTTATAACATTTTACGGTTCTGCGCAAACAACTATAATAGGATGACATCTCATCGGATAGATCAACCGCCTTTTTAGCATCATTATAAAAAAAAAAACAGTGTCTGGCTTTAATTTACTATTTTTCCCCTGAACAATAACACACCTGTGATTTTTTGAAGTAGCTAGCATACATACTGGCCTTTTGTCAGTTCATTTTAAAAATTTAACGTCACTCCGATTTTGAAAACTCATAAAGCCACCCCATTACTGTTTCTGTCTTGCCTGCGGCGGTAGATATTTTTTATTTATTTTTATAATGCCACAAATAAATGTTCTTTTTTACAAAAGTTCCTCGGCCAAAGGGGACACTAGTACAAAAGCTATCGGTAAATAGTATGCGACCTCTACTTAACATTTATAGATATATGGAAACTGATATTGCCAAACTATTGTATATCAATGTATTAGGTGAAGTCCACGGAATTCATTGAAACCATCAGGAATCGTATAGCTTTTGTAATTTTGCTATAAATTGAGGTCGAAGTTGAAAAATTGCGATCGTGTCGAACAGTCTAATGTGACCCAGCGCTGCCCCACGAAACAGACCGTGCATTCGGGAGCCGCCTCACAGACAAAACAATGAATATCGGCGACTGCGTCAACGTGTTAAATAATTGTGACTCGAATCGGTCTCCTTGGTGACTCCTTGATCGGTTGTTATTTTGGATGGTACGCCGAAACGAGCTACCTATGTTGAAAGGAAAGCTGAAGCAACGGTTGGTGCTTCCTTATCGGCTGTGGGTATTGCTTCGGACCAACGCGAGAAACGGTCGATACACGTTAGACAATATCGATAGCCTTGCGAATACTGCATCACGATAATGTCTACGTGTATGTGTTAGAATCTAGATCTTCTGTCGCGTAAACTTGAGACTTTGATTATAAAAGAAAAGGAGGTTGAGCCGTAATTCAACTATTTTCTAGAACTTTATTATAAATACAATGATTACAATGATTTTACAGCGGTAGAATGATACTGAAACAGAGAAAGGCTGAACAAGAACTGCCCGAGCTGGCTGAAGTCTCGGCTTATATAAGTTTTGGTTTGGGGATGATGTGCAAAAGATTAAGATGTGGTTGATGTCAAACGTTCCGACTGGGGATGCTACGTGCCTGGTGACTTTACATCGCTGATACGGAATACACTGTTGTGCCCAGATTCCGCAGTCTTTGATACCTGACAACCAGACGAAACGCGTCGTCACCAGGTTTTGTGTAGCGCGCATCCCGAAATGAGAAAGTCCGTGGAGCGAATTGAATACGCTACGCCGCAGGGCTTTCGGTACATACGATCGTACTGCGTCGACCGTTACATCGCAATATATCTCTACGTTATGGCAGAGAAAACGTATTTTTTTCAGTTGTAACGCGTATGTACCGGAGTTGACGAAGTCGCTCGGTGTTATTTTCTTGCGCGGTGGCGAGATTTGGTGGTCTACGGACTTCCCAATCGTTTCGATGCGTGAAAGAGCGTCGGCAACTTTGATGTCCAGACCTTTTATATAACGGATGTCGGTCGTGAATTGTCCGACGTAATCGAGATACCGAAATTGTTGCGGCGAACATTTCTCAGGATGCTGATTAAATGCGTATGTCAAGAACTTGTGATCGGTGTATATTACGAAGTTTCTCTATTTTTGCTACGCGGGGGTCAAGGAGTTGGGAACGAATCCTAGCGGCTGCCATTTGTCGTTTACGCGTTGTTGTAAAACCGTTCCTATCGCGTAATCGGACGCAACTAGCGCGAGGCTGACGTGCGCTCCTGGTGCCGGATGCGTTAATGTTACCCAGTCATAAATTAGCGATAGAAAAACTAAGGGGGTCTAACGAACAACCCGCAGGCCATCGAAACGTGAAACAGAAACAGCATGGTCACCAGTGACCTGGATCCCGGCGACAGCCCTTCCACAGGAGCCAAACCCATACTATATAAACATTCCTAAAATCAGCTCTGGAGACTGGCTGTTCTAACATTCTTAACTGTCACTCTGTTGGATACACGTAATAAAATCTGGCAGTATATCAAAGTCTGAATTTTTTTACTTTGCTCCTGAAATATTTAAACTTACGCGAAATCATTCGAACGATGCGAGAAAACGACCAGTGATTTTCTTAATTTCACGATTCCGCGTGTCTCCGACGTAACAACACCAATGATGAAATTATCTGCGTTTGATCCTTCGCTTATTGTGGACAATTATTCAACTCGACTTCAACTCAATTTCACAATTACTACACGAATAATTCTGTTAAAGATTTCGCTTTCTTTTTTGTTCAATCTCCACTCGAACTCCCGCAATTATAGTGATCTCTATTTATTTGATATATTTATAATGATTGAAACGATAATTATTTAACGAGAGCTACTCCTTGATGTAGTAATGTAATACAACTAAAACAACTAAATTTGTACAACTAGTCAACTTCTGAGTAACAACTCAAAACTAACAAGTATTTGCAACTAATGTGTAAAGACTAACTTCTCTCCACCAAAACGTCCTTTTATATCGCAATATTCCTGTCCCATACCATGCATATGTATGTTGCACCTGACGGTAACTTAAGATGGTCAGAGACGCATTTTTCGACTGCCTATTCTCCTAAAGGAAAACGGGCATGTTGCTGGCCCTCGTAGCTCAATGGAATGTCCCATGCTTCCCGGCCAGTTAGGGGCCTTTCATTTTTTCACTACCTGTAGTTCCCCCCAATATTTTCAGAGGTTTTTTCAGAATACTACAGCACGCACAATGACGCTGCCCTTTTTGTTGAAGTAGGCCTTACTTCTAAGAAAACTCTACATCAGCACTATTGTTTAGTTTTCCTGGCCTTTGTAGCCATTAAAAATTATCTAGCACTAAATCAATAAGAAGGGACTTTCAGCCTCATAGCCTTTTTAGGGACATGCCTTGCACAGAATGTGGCCAGGTTAGTGCAGCGGGGTATAGACAGGCCAGTTTCCGTAATTCTATAAATATACATAGGCCCATGGCTTCGGAGCTATGTCGTAATGTAACGCTGCCAGAATGCGCATCTGGAGTAGCATACACTGTACTTATACTGTTCCTACACTTATAGTCAGATATATTTCTATTCCACACTCACCCACGTGTTCCTGTATGAGATAACCACACACTTTTAATATCTCTGTTAATTTGTCTACCTTAAAGTTCGGAATACCTGATAACCGCTTGAATTCGCGATGGCGCGTCATATTTTTTGCAACAACAGCACTAACGTTGATGCAACAAAAAATCGGGAAAGAGCAAATTCGAGTAATTGTAGGTACATGTCTCAGAGGAGAGAATATTATGGGAGACTGATGATAACGAACGGAACTGAACGGAACACGGGCTCACAACGGCCTACTTGTCACGTAGTTGACACTGATGACACCGAAACCGGGTTAACGCGTACGTGCTGGAGCATTGCACTTTGCTCTAATAGGCTGACGGTGTACAGCGAACAAACTGAAACGCAAAGTGCAATTCATTCCAAATGTATATTGTGCATGATGTGGATGAGAATTGTAATGTGATGTATATTGCTATATTTAAACTGAATTAGGTTGCGGGAGAAAATGAGAAAACTGTACAAATTAATTCAGTACACGCGTACAAATTATTATTATTTATATAGATTTAAATCTGTATCGAATAAAAAGACCTCGTTTCCTTGATATTAAATCCAGGGAGGAATAAGCGTATCAATGCTCAGATATCCACCCGTTGGCCGCGCTGGATACATTCGTTCCCGTAAGATCACAAAAGTTAAGCAGCCTCCGGCACGGGGCGGTCTAGGATGGGTGCCGCACCATGTGGTGTTGGCATATTACGTACACTACGTACATCACAAAGGATATAACCCAGCAAAAACGCAAGGACGGCACCCCGCTGGCGGGTAGCCTCCAACATGTTAATATAAATACTAAAAAATTCCACCAAATGTCCAAATCGTACATATTGTGAATACAAAGAAATAAATAAGAAAAAAAATTTAATACAATCACTATTAGCGAAATACAACCAGGCAACATTGAGGTGGTATATTTCTTTTTCATCAGAAACTTCTTTACTTTTAGATTACGGATTTTTATACGTGTATGAAAAATTTAAAAGTGCAAACA
>JACXIO010000102.1:0-11352 GCA_014737335.1 Bombus polaris | reverse complement strand
TTACTTTTCTTACAGGCCGCGGACACATCGATGGGCCATGTGCTCCATTGGAATTTCACGTCTGTTTACATTTCCACTTCCTATGTACATTGTAATTCGTACTCCTAGAGAGTTCTTTTCTTATGATTATTCCACAATACTACAGCATATAGATATAATAGAATTTTCATAATCAATAACAACACTATTTTTCATCATAATAAATATTATACATGTAAAAATATTAAATATAAATATTATACATATTCTATAATAAATATTATACATGTATATCGGCGAGCCAACCTCCTCGTCTTCGTCCTGAGGAGGGCACACGCCGAGCACCTTATCCGACGGGGCGTAGGCATCCCAAGCACCTCGCAAAAAGGATATTTCGGTGCGGAGACAGGACATACATGTCTCCGGTTCATCGGCGAGATGACACAACTGCTTCGAGGCACCTGAAACGCTGCATTATATTATTATTTCCGTGCAATGGTTTGGATCTTTACCGTCGACGATCCTACAGAGAATCTGTCACCCTACAACAGCTTTCGCGTCGCTGCCAGCGAGACGACCTAACCTGAACTTAACCCTAGGGAGGTCCCAACATCTCTAACTTGGCTGATGCCGTGGTTTTTCGCAGTTCCAAAGGCAATTCTTACAATGACCGAATCCAGTACCTGAGTCAGTACCGCCGGGCGTGCGCGGATGCCTCATTTCTGTCTTTATCTCTGGGATCTGCAAAATGAAGTCTCCGACCAACGTACTCTTCATCCTTATCGCCTCAACCTCCGCGTATGTTTCATTCGACTGCTCCTTGAGCGTTAACGCCACCGCCGACGGGGTAGCTTCTTGTTTCCTCGAAATGCTCTAAGAGGAGGTCGCTTCTGTGTCGGCCGTGGTAACCTCTGGGCGCAGGACCTCCCGGTTTTGCTCGCTATTCTCACCGGATCATATGCCTTCGGTGCTCGCTTCTTGTCACTAGTTAACGCCCGAAGGCGCTCTTCCGGCGCGTTCATAATCCAAGGACTCTAGGAGGCTGCGCAACTGGGAAATATTTCAACGCCATGCGCCTGAGTTTGAGATTAAGGATTTTTTATAGAAGTTGTCATCTTCACAGCTCTACCGATCAAGATAAGGCCCCCATTTCTCGAAACATCACCAGAGGCTTCTAGTATGATTTTGGTTCGTGTCCGTACTGCAGCCGATAAGTCGTCCTTTGAGGAACTGTATATTTCATCTTCGTTTGCAGCTTCGATGAAAAGACAATCTTTCAAATTTGTATAACTTTTATAACTTGGTACAACATGAAGATATATCGTATAAATATTTAATCCTTTCTTCATGTACTATAAATTCTGATACACTTCTAATTTAGGAAAATTTACGTTTTTTTTTTTTGTTGTAGTCTTCCTTTTTACTTGTAGTAATTATTTAAAGTAATAATTTATTATTACGAATTCACATTGTGGTATTTGTATCCTTTTCGTCATATTCAATTTACATAAGCTTAAGTATGCTTAATGATACAAATGATATAAGAATATCAACTTATTTGAAATATCACAAATATGACATTTAGTGTGTAAGACGTACGATTTTTTACACCACGTGCGGTACAATTATCTCATTTAGCATTGTTCTTACCTATGTTCTTTTATTACGTGCTTCGAGTATTCCTTCTGCATAGTCTGCATCTTTTTTCTCCCTCTTCCTTCCAGTACTCTCTTGCTTTGGTCTCGTTTCCACGTCTGAATCTTGCCAATATCCTTCTGTCTTTCCACTTCATCCTCCCTTCTAGGTACTTAGGTAGTTTTTCTTTGGCTATAAAATTTTATTATATACATATACTATATCTAATTTTATTATACTACAATATTATTATTTTATACTTACAGAATACTCAAAAGATACGATATTGTTATCAGATATATAAAGATGTGGAAGATAAAATTAGATGTAGAAGATGAGGTTATTAGATGTATAAAGAGAGATATATTGTAAGGTAGAAAATATATATTTGAGGGGGGGGGGCTAAGGTTAATTAGTACAAAAAAGGCATGTTTTTGTGAGTTTTTTGTGACGATACAGTTAAAATCTCTCTATTAAAACCAATAGTACATTAAAGTATGACATTCGAAGAATATTGTATAAAATTTTCACGGAGAAATATTAAAAAATACGGCAATGGCAGCAATTATTCGGACGTGTCTCGGAAAAAAGTAACTCATAACTTGGTGCTGGATCATCCGAAATCAAAAAATCAAAGTTCACTCGTTAGGTAACAGTTTTCCCCAGGTGACGCTGGGGGGGTTTTTCGAAATTGTAATTTTTCACTTTTTTGGAACACTTTGAAGGGAAAAACGCGATTTTTTGCGAAAAAATCGGCTAATTTGTTATTGTAAAATAAAAATAATTAACAAATTTGAAAAAACTCTCCAGCGTTACCTCGTAAATTATGTATTATTATATTTATTACCTCGTACAGAAATAGTGTTCAAAATTTCAAAAGGATCGGTGCAGTAGTTTTGAAGTTATGAGGGGCACCGACTTTGAAAACGTAAGTTGTGGGGAAAACGCTTTAAAGTTTTGAACACTAAAAAATGTGGTACATCTGCCAGGTAACAATAGTACGCTGGGGTTGGGTAGGTATTAAAATCCGACATGTATAAAAATACTCGTAACTTCGTCAATCTTGCTCCAATCGACTTGAAATTTTGACACAATATTCTTAAGATATTATGCATTCAATTAAAAAAATAAAAAAAAATGCAAAAAAAGAATTTTAATACCTCACCCCCCCCCTTAATAGAGAAGCGTAATAATAAGTAGGAATACAATTTGAGCTGGTCCAGATCCGCACGCTAGCAGTGTTACCTTATAACTGAAAACCCTGAAACCAACGTCGCCTGTCTATTGTTTATGGTGGGTCCTTGTCCCAGTCTTTTGTCTATACGTTGTCGATGGCTTCAGCGCTTGAGAAAACTAAAAAGACCAAATGTAGAGTTTTCTTAGAAGTGATGACCACTTCAACATGCTCAATAGAGAACTGCTGCTTGGTAGTGTAGATCTAGGTATGGATATCCAATAAACAGAATCATCTCCAGCACCTTTCTCTTTGACTTCCAACGTGTCTTCTTTGAAGTATTCAAAATTGAATGTCTGATCGTCGTCGCTGTTCAGAGTCGGCGATCTTCGACCATAATCACTGTAATCCGTATCTTTGAGGGAATTTGATGTGACGTAAGATTTTGTCTCTGATTCACTGGGGCTATCTTCGTCGTTTGTAAAACTCCTTGATGATAGGCTTCTCACTCTAGAACTGTCTCCCTTCTCCAAAGCATTCACTATCTGCTTCACAAAGCACTCTTTGTTATCATCTTGGATATGACGCGGACGATCCAAGTTTCGGACGATCTCTCGAACTATATTCTTCTTACGATTCAATTGTTTACTCTATAACAGAAGTTCTAAGTTTATGGAGTTACTCGATTCTTGGAAACTGTCGTGCGTTGAACTCCTTACGAAAATAAACGTCTTTTCGAGAAGATTCGGAGATATCTTCTTAGATCTTCGAATATTCTCAACTTGTTCGACACATTCATTGGCTTGTTTTCGAAAATCAAAGATTTCTCCAGTATGCTGGGTGAAAGAATCTTCTCTTTTGGACTATTTTCGATCATAGCAGATGAAAATAGGTGGGCTTGAGAGGATTTTGGAGTAGATTTGGCATCATATTTGACGACGTTTCACTCTACATCTGGTGTATTTAAAAGGGTCGTCTCAACTTCGGAAGCTTGAGAGGATTTTGGAGTAGATTTGGCACCATATTTGACGACGTTTGACTCTACATCTGGTGTATTTAAAAGGGTCGTCTCAACTTCGGGAGCTTCAGAGGATTTTGGAGTAGATTTGGCACCATATTTGACGAAGTTTGGCTTTCCTAGTGTTTTTAAAAGAGTTGTCACAACTTCGGAAGCTTGAGAGGATTTTGGAGTAGATTTGGCACCATATTTGACGACGTTTGACTCTACATCTGGTGTATTTAAAAGGGTCGTCTCAACTTCGGAAGCTTGAGAGGATTTTGGAGTAGATTTGGCACCATATTTGACGAAGTTTGGCTTTTCTATTGTTTTTAAAACTGTCGTCACAGCTTGCGAAGCTTAAAAGTTGACGTTCGTTTGTCTATTCTCTCTTCTTTTGTCTATTATCATATCGACATTTCTTAAATCTTCAGTCTTAGTAGTCCTATCAACGTTAAATGGTCGTTTCTTTAAAACAAACGTCTCTCCACTATCATCACCGTTATAGTCGTTATTACACGTGTCTTCGAAGTCTTTTGGAAATTCAATCTTCGGACCGGGTGGGAAAACGAGATTTATGTTCTGGATTTTTCTAGAAGGCAACATTTTAGGAAAAGTCTGGGAAATTTTTCTAGGGAACTTCATTATCGGAATGTTCACGTCTAATATTTCTTCCTTGGGTGAAAAAGACTTCGTCGAGGATCTTGTGTGTTTAGTTTCTGGTAACATTTGCGGACAAAATATTTTGTTATTGTAGGATGTTGTAGGCGGTGCCACTTTCTTAGCTTTCTCGTGTACATTTTCCTTCACATGTGAAAATATATCCGAAATTTAAAGTTATGCTGTTAATATAACACAGTCGATATAACTGACATACTTCTTTAAAAAAAGAACCATGACTTACAATTAAAAAATCTGTCATTTGTTATCTTTACATTTTCATAAGAATCGAACATTAACAAATACCTATTGAATCGAAAGACGATGAATTTGATGTGCAGTTTCTTCTAGAAATAGGATTCTTCCATGATGGTAGACGATATTCAATCGACATGACGTTTAATATCTTTGGTGAATTCGAACGTTTGTTTAAATACCGATCTGGAATGGAAAGTTTTTGAAGAGACTGCTGAACTTTCAATTCGACTTCCGTCAATTGCTTATTCTATTAAAGGAAAATAAGGAACGAAAATTATGAAAATGTTCAGATCAAATAAAACTTCATTCCGTAATAAAAATCATGTATACGTAAAATTCCTCTACGTTCTAATATTGCTGATTGCAAACTAATTGATAATACAATTGACCCTCTGTGGCAAAGGAGTAACGATAATTAATGCATGAAATACAATAGAAAATTGCAAAGTAAAGGGCTAAGGAAGACAAGTGGATTTTGAGAAACTTATTCAACGGAGCTGAACAAAATTTAATTATCAATTAATTAAATTTATATTGATAATTAAATTTATACATTTTCAAAAGTCCGTTAAAATTATAATACATAAATTAGTTAAGTAATTTTTCTTCGATTGTATCACGTATATTCGATAGTCTGCTCGAGGTCAAAGTAAATCACAGAATGTCAGTTACAAATTATAACACATAGTACATTTCGAATAAGAAAACCATTTGAAAAGGAATGAGGTGTGGTATATGTTTTCCGTGATAGTTGTTGTTGGCTGTGCCTCGTTCGGAGTAATTGTAGAGTCTGTAGATATCACTGCTAATCTTCCCTCTGTTTTTTGGTGCGTGGAAGAAAAATCGGAGTACGGGCGCCGGGAATCGAACCCGAGTTCCGAACGTTTGAAACCTAAGACGCTAACAACTGCGCCACCGTGTCCGTTGCTTGGTTAGTGTCGAGTGGCGGTATCTTTGTTGTCGAGTGTTACCACATACCCCCTTACTAAAGATAACGTTATAATCTTAGCGAGGCAAAGCGTCAGCCGATTGTTGTCAAGCCTGTGATGTTGCGCGAAGTCTTCGATGTGGCCATGGATACCTGTCGGTACAGTGCGGGCGCGTTCCGCGTACGGTCGTAGGCCTCTGTTCCTCCTGTTTTTAGTATGACGTGCTGGTGGTGATGCCCATGAACTTTGCAATGGCTACATCACTCTTGGCTTGGTCATCGTTTCGTATCCTGTCACCTGCATGCGTGAGTCGGCGGTGAGGCGTTGAGTTTTGCTGAAGGAAGGGCCGTTCCGTGTTCGTCGTAGCGGTAGATCCGCTTGCCACAGACTTAGATCCACGATGATGGAAGGCTCGTAGCGCTATCACGGTCGCACCTCTTGTCGCTGTAGATTACGCCGGAGTCACCAATTAGAGGTGGTATATGTTGTCCGTGATTAGTTGTTTTGGTGGCTGTAGATATCGCTGCTGGGGTACTTCACTGTTCACTGGGGTTCACTGCGATTTTCAATTAACAATTATCACCAAAACGAACAAGTAAAAATCACTCAAGAATCCAATCTTCTAACGCACTTTCCCGCAAATGACATGTCAACCCTCTGTGATATCCTTAATATACTTGACTGGATCCCAATTCCCCTACTTCCGGAACAAGACGAATACTAGACGTGGATTTTTATTTCCAGGTGCAGATGTTTGCAGTTTCATCGAATCCTCGAAAGGTGCTTAGAGATCCTGTTTGATTATGGAGGGAAATCCTTTACAAAGCAGAGTCCTGAAAAGAAACTATAATTTCAATAACGAGCGTCGAGTCGACTTCTAAGTGGTGGAAGCGTCAACTGGTAGACCGAGTCATCTGGGTGAGTCGTCTCCATTTTACTCCGACTCTGGGCCCGAGTGTTCACCAATTAAAGAATCCGTAGTCTTGAGATTTTCTGGCAAAAGAACGGTAGTACTTGCAAAAGATATAGTAGTAATGCGAGGAATAGGAAATATTTGTATTAAACACACTGATGTACATGGCATTGATAAAAGTCGATTAACTTCTCTCCTCGAAAATTCAAAGATGCATTCGTTACGGATTTCCTACGTACTCGCGTAAATACAGGCAAATACATTTTTATCAGAAACGTAACAACAATGTGAGGAATATTTCCGAAACCATGTCCAACGCACCAAGGAAGGGCGATACATCGTCGCCCTGCCATTCAACGAGAGGCTTTCCTTACTTGGGATGTCGAAGTCTGTTGCAATGAGCAGGCTCGCCTCTCTTCACCGCCGATTCCAACGCGACAAACAATTTGAAAGCGCGTATAAGACGGTGATTCAAGAATATTTGGATTTAGGTCACATGACGAAGATCACGACGGATCACCCCTCAAGCAACTGGTATTTTGTCCACATCATGGCGTGATCAAGGAATCGAGCGACACTACCAAACTTCGGGACACTCTTCACACAGGTCCAAAGTTACAAGAGGAGCTATTCACCTAGGACCAATATGTCCTAACGGGTGATATTGAGAAGTGTCGACAAATCTTAGTATGCCCAGGAGACAGGAAATATCAATTGATTCTATGGCGTAATTCCAACGGGGAAGTCGAAACATACCGACTCCACACCGTGACATTCGGACTATCAGCAGCCCCATATCTAGTCCTATGGTGCCTAAAACAGTTGGCAAACGACGAGGCACATCGATTCCCGCGAGCGTCATCGGTTTTACAGCGAGACTTCAATGTCGATGACGCCCTCACCGGAGCTGATACGAAGGAAGAGGTATTATCAATTAAACAAGAAATTACTGAACTTCTCCAATTGGCCGGCTTAAACATCCGAGAATGGGCCTCCAATGACAAGGAAGATTACAATTGGGTGAGTCTCAAACTCTAAAAACACTAGGCATTTTTTGGGATTCCCATGACGATGCAATCCTTTACTCAGTCGAGGCCACAGCTACCACCTCCCGTGTTACTAAACGATCGACTAGTTCTGTGATTGCCAGAATCTATGATCCACTAGGATTGCTCGCGCCAGTGATTGTTAGAACAAAGATTTTACTTCAACGAGTCTGGGCATTGAAAATCGATTGGAATGAATGCCTTCCATCAGATTTGCATACAGAATGGAACCGATATTACATCTAATTGCCATTACTCAATGATATTCGGTTCCCTCGTAAAACAATAGTAAAAGCAGCTATTAACATAGAATTACACGGCTTTTGTGACGCCAGTGAGGGCATACGGAGCATGTGTATACCTGCGTACTATCGACTCTGACGGACATATCCAGACTCAACTACTTACGGCGCGATCAAAGGTAGCGCCGTTAAAATCACTGACCATCCCAAGACTCGAACTAAGCGGAGCATTGCATCTCACCTCTCTAATCTTTGTTATAAAAAGATCATTAACGATAAATGTATCTCGGATCGTGTACTGGACTGACTCCACCATCGTGCTCCAGTGGATCAAGTCTTCGCCACATACACTGAAAACCTTTGTGGCGAATCGCGTGCCTGAGATGCAAACCAAAACCAACATCGCCAACTGGCGTCATGTGCCCACCACCGACAACCCAGCGGATCTAATCTCTCGAGGTCAGACGCCCAAGGAATTCCTGCGCCCGAACATTTGGAAAAACGGACCCGAGTGGCTTAAGCAGAAAGAAGAAAATTAGCCGATCTGGATCCCAACACCGCTGGGCGAAATCCCGGAAAAAAGGACGATCTGCCTAGTCACGAACAACATCGACCATACTTTATTAAAAAGATATTCCTCCTGGACAAAATTAATAAGAGTTGTCGCTTGACAAACAAAACCGAGATGCACATCTGACCGTCGACGAATTAACTTCGGCTTATAATAAGTTAGTACGAATGTTACAAAACATTCATTTCTCGAATGAGATTCGTACACTGCAGAAGGATCGAGTCAAGGACGTTGGAGGGAAACTCCAACCCCTAAATCCCTTCATCGACAAGGAGGAGATATTATGAGTCGGAGGACGACTCAGTAACTCATCGATGCTTTTCCAACAAATACACCTCATTAGTTTGCCGAAGTTGTCAGTCACGGAAATCATCATAGACCAGGAACACCGGAATAACCATCATTAAGGGACACAGGCCGCATTCAAACTCAAACAAACTCAACCCATACATGATAGACGTTCAAAACACGATTGCGCATCCGAAATAATTAGTGTAAATTCACAGTCTATAAGATCGTAGAAGTAACTTTTATACCACTCAAAAACGAAAATCGCTACGTAGCTACAACAGAAAAACCAATAGAACTCAATATATTCTCTGAACAAGGAGATCAAATTGTCAAACTGAAGCAAACTGAAGATATAGATATATTGTATGGAGACAACCATATGAGAATCAGTGGCAATCCCAAGAGCATGTCCTACGATACTAAGATCAAAACCATCAATATAACTAATAACGTAGATTTATCTTCAATGCTTGATACCTTAGAAAAGACTCCTAAAGTAATGAGCAATATAAACGGTTATACTGATACCTTGAATCAAATAGAAGATAGAGCCAATCAATTAACTTTTTCGCGCAGAATGACACAAATTAAAATTTGGGGCCTCACTACGCTGCAAATAATAGGATATATATCCATTGGACTCATATGCTTGTATCTGTTTAATGAGATAGGATTGTCAAAACTATGTATTTACATATTTTGCTGCAAAATTACGAAAAACACCGTTAGTAACGCAACTAACGTTAGTACTGCAACAACTTCCGCCCTTATAAACATTTACACACCGATGTTACCTGTACAATCTGGAACAGAAAGAGAATCAAGAGTAAGATGATACCATCGAAGAATGGGAATATTTTTATGACACGTTCTTGTCTACAGTTGACCGCAATGAAGAATTAACATCGGTCCAAAAATTCCAGTATCTTCGAGCATCCGTAACTGGAAGGGTCGCACGAAGTATTCAATCTTTAGAACTCAGAGGCAAATTATTCGATCGCTTTTAATGTACTGAAAGAGAAATTTGACTGTCACCTTCGAGTCTGTATGCGTCATTTGGAGTTGATGCGCAACTATCCTAAAATAAGGAAGGAAACACCAGAAGCCATAGAGGATTTGCTGGAAACAGTCAAAGTGAATCTCAAAGCGCTCGAAAAATTAGGCGAGCCTATCACCTCAAATGTTATACTTATCGAGTTGTTCGCATCGAAATTACCTTCGTCCATCATACGCAAGTGGCAGCGCACATTACCAATGCACTCCTACACACATCTGATGGAGTTTCTGCAAACACGGGAAACGGAGATCAAATCGGAGATCAAAACGGAGACAAAAGGGTCATCCTACAAATATCACCGTTACCGACAAAGCTTACCGCACGGGCAAACATTCACCACAGCAAGCAGGACGTTGGTGTGTCCGACATGCCAAGGACCTCACGAAATCAAACATTGCAAGGTTTTCAAAGCCAAATCGGCAACAAACCGCTTTGAAGGAGGGGAAGGGGGGCTTTGTTTCCCACGTTCTAAGGGTCCCCTGACCCCCGTACCATCTTACCATTTTTGTGTCACATGCGACATTATCGATTTGATATAGTTGCGGTTTGGATTAAAACTAAAGCCTTTTATAAGATTGAAAATAAAATACAGAGAGGATGCTCTGTAATCGCAACACATTAAAAAAAAGCAAAAATACAAACTGAAAGTCCAAAATGACCAAGAAGATCTTGCTTCTGTGGATAGATTGCATATCGACTAATTTGATCAATCTTCACAAATATATTAAAGTGAAGATTTTCCGTGATATCTTGAATGATATCTTGCATATTACACGATATCTTGCGATACCTTCCAATTTCTCACGGCACCGCATAACAGTGTATTTATACTTGTTACCCAATTGAAGAAGAACGAATTTTGAAAAGATATACAATAAACGATTAGACGTATATGTACACATATTCTGAAATCACTTTGTGTAATAAATCGCGTGTGTACATATTTAACAATTTCAAATATGTTGATCCATTTAGTTGAGATAAATGGAGCAATGATTTTATATACTTTTCTAACCTCTCCCCGCCCTTAAACAGTTTTATATAATGCGGTTTGTAGAGTCAGTGTTTGCTACGCAAAAAGTATTTTCCAATATTTTCAAATCACGATACTTTTCATTAAATTCAATCGAATAATCACACGCGAAGGTAATTAAATTTTATCAAACAAATTTCTACGCGATATTAGAGTTCTTGTTCGCCGATTATAATTTAAGCGACCTAGTCTTAACCTAGTCTTTTATTTTTCTTTTTATATATATACATATGTAAACTCCCTAGAGTTCATGTGGGATAGGGAATCTTTTTATTTTACGGTTAGCACGACAGGCTTCGTTTCACGAAAAAAGAACGACCCTCTCTTGTTTTCCGGACGACCATCTGTTAAGACGCACGTGGCTTTTGAGACGAACGGACAGAGAGCTAGGTTAGAAATAGACAAGATTACAGAGTAGATATTTAAGATTTTAAAGATTGAAGAAGAAAGATCGGTAGCTCAGGACGTTGAAAATCGATTCTCGATTTTCAGGTAAACATTATACAAATTCTGTTACTTCTTGTTTACATAACTATTGTTACTTACTGTTATAGACGGATATTAACC
>JACXIO010000101.1:0-10999 GCA_014737335.1 Bombus polaris | reverse complement strand
TAAAAATTCACAAATTTCAAGTTTAAAAATTTATTATGGCCAAATAGAAGAATAATTAAATTAAATAATAAATTATTCGAAGATGATTTATTTGTATTTCTCACAAAAATGTTAATATAATATAATATATCGTATATTGATATAGTATAATGATATAATATAACACACTATAGCACATTTAATATATATTTAATACTATGGTACACTTAATAATATAGTAGTATAATAATAATTTAATAATTATAATAATTTTGGTCATTTCCCAATCAGTTTTCCAATTTTTTTAAGTTTTTATAAGTGCCCTCATGAATGTAGGTTCATGTAGTGCGTTATCACGATTTGTCCTCGAACATAGAATTGGAAAAATGTCTACTAAACGTAACAAATGGATTCCGATCAAACTGTAACTAACTGGATTGCATTCACCGAATGAACATTAAAGACAGAACATGAGACACAAGAAACGCATATGGAGATTCTGAAGAAAATTGCCAGTAAACATAAAAAGTAAGTACATTGTATTATGCGATAAGTCAGAAAGAAAGCAATGAATTTCTCGTGATGAAACTCCGCATGAGACACCTACGAGTTTAAATCGAAATATTTTCTATGCTATTAACTATATCGAAAAATGTTTCAAAGAAAAGTTGAATGGCTTCAAGGGAAGCATATTCTGATGTTATTAGTTTTCTTGTGGGTGCATGTGTAAATGTCGTGTGAAGGTCGACTTTGCTTTTTTGAATTTTTTGAAAATCGTGTACCTTTAACACGTTTCGGGCCGCACGCTGCCGCACGTACGTGGCCGTGTCTCCCGCACAATTTCTGGAAGTAAATACATTGTGGATTCGCATGATTCTGCATACGTGTAGCCTCGATTCTGAAATTGCATCGGAACGTACTTCATAAGTGTGTAACGAGTATTTTTAGGAATATTATTGTTATATACGATAACTAAAACAATTTATAAAAGACGTTTATCACCCTTAACGATGCTCGATACAACTGAAAACTTTATGAACAAGAAGGATGAATTCACCTTTCATAAACAAAAGACGATGATTCATATTTCCTGTTGACACTTCATAACAAAAAGACGACGATTCACAACCGCGGACATTAACATTTGGTAAACACAAGCGGACATTCACGTCTTCTGCCCAAAAAGTGATAATACGTTGATGATTAATCGATGCGGCTCGACGTCCTCTGTAAATAATTATTAGTCTACTTATGTATGTAGTAACTTATGGGTCTTAGAGGAAGGACAAGTAAAGATGCTTTATTTGTTAACAAGTTGGTATAGTTTGTGTATTTAATAACGATGAATATAATGATAAAGCGTGACAGATTATTCAGTGATAAACAATGTGAACGTGTTCGTTCGGCTTAGCGGCTTTATACATCCAACCTCTCGACGTGTGCTCTTAGAATCTTCAAAAAGGACTGCCTTGACCTTAGATCATTTCTTGGTCTTCTCGGGGAGACGACCCCCACTACGCTCGGATCACGCCACCGTTCGCGCCTATGATCACGTATGCCGCATTCTTTTAAAACAACAGACTGAAATCGACGTTTCTGGAAGTCACTGGTAGCCAGCAATTATGCGCTCGTCGATACATTGTATGCCCCTCGTCGGGCAGATAGGGCGATCCGCCTGCGACATTCTAGGATCGCGAGTGACGGCTAGAAACGCGACCCATACTAAAACCTCGCAGCGTAACAAAGCGCACACCTCCCTCTTTTTTGATGCTACATGTATGTCGGAAAACTATTAGTTTGATAGGTACTTTAACTTTTATTTCATTCAGCTTATCGCAGGGAAAGATGTAAGCTACTACCTGTGTATCTGTTTTAGCGTAAACGAACATTAATTTGGATCTGGTAACTTGTAATAGTATACAACATTTAATCTAAATTTATCGTGTTTGATACGTAGTAGGAGATTGCTGATTTCACGATTCTCATTATCAATATTAAAGTCATTATTTTTAATACTAATTTATTGTTGAAATAATTTAAGTTATTATTTACACATATAATTGTAAAATAAAAAAGATGATATTCCGCTGGGGGTAACTATCCACATATTATTCAGCAATTAAACTAGAAAATTTTACCGAATGTCCAGCCGGATAAATTGTAAAGTACAAATTAAATAATAATAGTAAAAAAAAATATATAGATCCTGAAACTATTCCACTGTATATATGTATATTAAGAAAAATGAGACATATTGGATTGCTGCAGCGTTTGAATCGTTTTTAGCATAATCATCCTCGCTTTACAATTATTATAATTTCATGACAAAAAAGTAAAAGAAGAAAAAGGAAGAAAAGACAATTTTTGAGATTTTGAAACAATATTATCCAAAACCTTCTTAAAGAAACTGAATTATTTTTTATCTTATTTAACTAATTAATTTTGAAGAAAGAAATTAAATATGTACTTTGATTTTCTGATTCTTTTGTTATATAATACATTTTATTGTTTTTGATTACTTGATTTATTGAATGATTAATAAAATATAATTTCCTATGAATGGAATGTTGCAACAAACTAAGTATTAAACATGTGTTTTATTATATTGTAACACAAGTTTCTAACTCAAGCACCTTTATATTTCACAGCACGTGTAGAGCTGTAAAATATCTGAGACATAGATTAATAAGCCTGAATTCGTGTTTCTGACAGATAAGATTGAACGGGCGATTCTTCTCTTTCTTTATTCCTCCCTTGTTTTAGCGCATAGGTACATTTCTCTTTTATTCAAACTTAATCCAAGCTGTATCCATTGTAAGATTACGAAAGAAATTGTAATAAACATTCTTAATGTTTAAATTTTTTATTAATATTAAAAAAGACGTTTTTATTTCTATAAAATGGTATAGACAAATTTTATATGAAAATTAGAAATTGAAACAACATATGTATAAATATTGTAGAATACATATAAAACTCTTTTTCATTTATATAAGTATCTGTTATTAAGACATTGTTTACACAGAGCATGCATAGCAAATAGTACTAAACTGAAGGAAATAAGAAGGAAATATTTACACATTATTGGTCCCTAATTTTTGCTAACCATATTTGTGATTTACTATATTTTCATATACAACACATATCGTATTTATATAGAGAAATTAAAATAGAGGAGAAAATCTTGATCTTATTTTCACTCACTTAACAAATAATGGAAGCTAATAGAAAATATTTGTTTCATTCATGAACTAAGGACAAATTATTCAATGTTACATTAACCTAAATCACAAATTACATTTAACAATTATATTTTGAAATATGAATATTTACATTACGGTAGCTTGTATCCATCTCAACTTACCGTTACGATAAAAATAACGATTTAATAACCATGTGGAAAATAACGATAACCAAAACGCTATAAATAGTGTTACACTTCTCGATCGATTATAGCTAAATTTTTATAACGAATATTTCGGTTAACTGATTGCACGCGATATACTTGTGCATACTCTGAGAAGCTTTGAAGATTAAAGACCAAGAAAAGTATTGCTGATAATGAATAAGAGAGAATGATAACTCGAGTTCATACTCGAGTATATTTATAAAATATTAGATTGCGCGTTATACACGAAACAAAGAAATTATGCTTACTCAACACAGTTTGCATGTTATGAAATTACATTGTTATAATAAACATTTCGTTTATTGGATAGACCGATGCTTATCATATTCTATAAATATAATTTGCAATCGGTTTAGGATTCGTTTTGAATACATGCATTATACAGAGTGATTCATAAATGCAGGTTCCATACTTCCGGGGTTAAATTTACTGAATCCGCTCTTACTATAATGAGGAAACAGAGCGAGAACTTTGAACATTTTCTTTAATCATTCACCATTCGAAAACTAAGGTATGTAAAACATATGTTCATATGTCATTTTTTATTTGTTTTAGTATGTAGGTACGATGAATTATTTATGACTCAGCTTTATATATTGTTACGTAAATTTGTTATATAAACAGAGATTTCAAGAACATACTGGGAATAAATTTTCATCATTTCTTACTTTTAGACATTCATGAATGCATTACATACTCTTCATTTTATGAAATTAGGATATGATTTTAACGCAGGTAATTTCTCACTTGAAACACTCTGCTGTAGTCATTTATGCAAAAGTGAATTTTATGGAGAAATAACAGCATAACATTTATATTTCCCGATTAGTCAGGCGAACCTCGAATTATTACTCTAATCGCTATAATTCGAAAACCTTTGCATTATTCAGTATACTAATAAATCACAATATTTAATAAAATCATCTTTGGCACTAATGATATGTTTAGATGCATGTTTTATAGTATTTTTTCACTACGCTTGCAACAAATATCTTGTAATTTCTACAATGATTACAAAACGTATTTGCACATTACTGTTTTCATTTTAACACTTGCATATCTATTAATCAAGTCCATGTGCACCAAATTTCGCATCATTTTGTAGTACTTTCATATGAATATAAAAATTTGACAATATGGAAATGAAGGTACACATACACATTATACACTACCGTACATCAATATTTAAAAACTTGGTGCAATACAATCAAAGCATTGATATTTTTATACTTTTAACGCTATAATAAAAGACTTTTTGCCATAACTGGGATCCAATGTTCTGCTAAACTGAAGTTGAAACAAGGAATATAAATAGCTTTTTTTTACACGAGGAGGGGAAAATGGCTTTATGCATACTGCCAGGTTGTATGGGACTCAAAATGGTAATGCTCATATGATGGATATCCGTCACCCCACGGTACGGCAAACGTAATCCTTTGGCAATCTAATAAATAGCTGGTATTACATAAAATAAACAGAAACTTTAAGAATGCGATCGAGAACACATTTTAATCAGTCTAAAATCTTAACATTTAACATGTTACATTTGACGTTTAAAGTCGCTTAACTCAGATATTTGTGGATGCAATTTTCATCCACTTTCAATTATGGCTCCTTTATTTGTACTAAATATCAATTATTGTTTTTTTTTTATATCCACTAACTATATATAGTTGCTTAAGATAGGATCAGAGGCGAAAATTATATTAAAGAGTTGTATTTTAAGTGTATCTTATTTATATATTTGCAATTGTTTGAAAGTATCCAAATACTCATGCACAATAGTATATATGTAAGATCGTAAAATTCGGGTTAATTCAGGGATCGATTCTGTAGTCTGAAAATCGAGTTTATTGTAAAAATACTTAACAGAGGTAGACAACAATTAATAATAATTAATAACAATAAATAATAAATAATAAATAATAAATAAGCTTTGTACAAGGTCTACCTGAAAATGGAGAATCGATTTTCAACGTCCTAAACTACCACTCTTCTTCTGTTAATCTTCAATACTCTAAATATTTTCTAAATTTCCTTCTTGTGACCGTGTCTGTCTCTAATGCTCGAAATCCTTCTTCTTCTCTAACCGTCCGTCTGTGTACTGACTGTTTCGGCGAATCGATTATCCGTAACGACAAATAAGGTCACATTGTCCGTTAAACAGAGAAAGTCCTTTTGTTTATCCGCGTTTAAACTCTTAGGGAGTTTACATATATGTAAATAAAACCTGATAAAAAGACGCATCATTAGGAGATCAAGATATGTTCTAATACCTTTTGTTATTACGGTAGTGTGTACGGTTTTTCAAATTCGTTTCAGATTTTATCAATATAATCACGATAATCTTATCTCATAACGGTCTGAATGAAATTTCAAAAAATTTCGTATAACACACGATGATATATTTACACAAATTTTCTACGCCTAGGGTGCGGATACCCTCGTGGGCCACTATTACATATAGTGAAATGCTATGATCCGATTACGTTGATTTTTAAAAGCCAATATGCAAGATATGAATGAATTTATAGTGAATATGTCAAGTCTTGTAAGGCTATTTTGTTTTCCTACAAGCTTTATATTTTTAGATTCATTGACATCGAAATTATAAACTACTAACCTACATGCTTATTTCTTCTGCTCTAAGAAATCTACGCATGTTTACATAAACAATACGAATATTTTTGGACGAAGGAAATAGCTAATGTTACAGCGACATCTATATTTAATGATGAACAACTTCACGTCACCACATGGATTAAATAAATATATAAAACGAATCAAGTATAACTATAATAAAAACAATCTGCAATCTGAAGAGACTATAAATATGTACAAATTACGTAAAATCAGTAGCGTAAGAAAAATATGTTGGATCTCGAAATTAATATGAAATTGGGTGTTGCGTATCAAACAAATTGTTTAAATGAAGTCTTATGTTTAATCGGTTGTTAATAACCGTATCATCTATTGTGATATGTTATTCGCGACTTGGTAATTGTATTTTATTAAAATTTCTTCAGTACTGTTTTATGGAAGAAGAATTAATATAAATAAGTGTATGAATGAAATTTATTTGTACTATTACAAGGAGGTTGTGTTACATTTTTATTTCTAGTTTCTAACACTTTAAAATCGGAGATAAAGATGTGGCGGCACTCGGCGACAATGTATATCGCCGAAGTGCCTAATGAGGCATCAATATCCCGACGGTCCTCCCGCCGAATGTTCGAGGAGAAGGCGTGCGTGGCGGCGATCGCGGACGCCTGACAAACGGATGGATAATGGGGATTTGAGGGGTGACAAAGAATCCGATCGGAAGTCAAAAAATTGTAAGAGCTTCAGTCTTGAAAAGTGACGCCTAAAGCTCGGAAGTAAAAATTGTAAACCAAGTGTTAGAAGAAAAAAATAAAGTTTCTTTTTTTATCTTTTCTATTTTTTTTGTGTTATTTTACGTGACAACGCCATAGTTGAAGTATCCCTTCCCGTGACCGTTAAAGCACTACGTAGGTACCTCGGTATGATTAACTTCTACCGTCGTTTCATACCGGGGGCCGCAAAAATTTTCCAACCCCTTAACGACCTGCTAAAATGAGCGAAAAAGGGTAACGTGCCCATTGAGTGGTCGGAGCAATCCGAAACTAGTTTCCGCGAGTCGAAACGCGCCCTCGCTAACGCCACGATGCTAGTGTCACGTCGATTCGAGACTATTTCACGTTCCGCACGTAAGGTGAGAGATTCGTATTTCAATTATGGTCGTTATTACAAAGTTTATTAGGAACTGACAGAGTAACGATACAGAATGTTATAACAGAACAGAATAGAGTGTCGAGTACTGACTTGGGAGGGTTTTTTATATCAAGGGTTTAGTTCCTGTGGAGGGGTTATCGCTAGATGCCGGTCACATAGGTATCCTGTTACTGCTTAGTTATTGTTTTGGCAGCTAAGGTATGTGAGATACGATTATCCTATCGCTGTATTCTCGGCACCACCGTGACACTAGCGCACCCGATTCCTGGCGCGCTCGTCAGCCTCGCGGTAGACGCATTCGACTATGCATTAGGAGCGGTTCTTCAGCAACGCGTCGACGACGCTTGGCAGCCGACGGGCTTCCTCACCAAATCTTTGAGCCCCGCGCAGCGAAAGTATAGCGCGTACGATCGCGAACTACTCGCTATGTGTACCGCGGTCAAGCGATTTCGACACGCCATAGAGGGGAAAAATTTCGTGATTTTTACTGACCACAAACCCCTTACTTATGCGTTTAATCAAAGTCCCGACAAGTGCTCGCCGCGACAATTCCGACACCTGGATTACATCGGACAATTTACCACCTACATCCTGTACATAAAGCAGCTCGATAATAACGTGACCGACACTCTTGTCACGATCGGCACCCTTCAAATCCGATGGACCGATGATGGAGATAAAGATTTGGCGACCTTGGCGACAAAGTATATCGCCGAAGTGCCTAATGAGTCATCGATATCCCAACGGTCCTTCCACCGAATGTTCTAGAAGAAAAGGGATGCGTGGCAACGGTCACGTACGCCTACAGCGTAGTGGGGATATTGAGGGGTGACAAATAAAAAAAAAAAACAGATCCTACAGAAAGTCTACAAATTGTAAGAGCTTCAGTCTTGGAAAGTCACGGCTGGAGCTCAGAACCAAATCGCAGTCAGTGTAAATTCAAAGTTCAAGAAATAAATTCTCTCGTTTTTTTCGTTACATTTTATTTTCTTTTTGTCTGATCTATCCCTTCTTTATTTTACGTGACACTCTGTCACGCATCGAAGGGATAGGAAAATCTGTGGATCACCAAACTCTCGCCGCCGTGCAAGTGAACAACGAACTACGCGACATCGTCAACACCGGTACATGCGCGTTACGGTTAAAGAAAATATGTTTGCCTGATCACAACGTAGAAATAATATATTCCGATGTATCAGGGAACATTGTACGACCATATGTACCGAAATCCTTGCGGCATGACGTATTTAATTCGCTCCACGGACTTTCCTGGGATACGCGCCACCCAAAAACTGGTGACAACGCGTTTCGTCTGGCCGTCTATAAACAAAGATTGCCGAACACGAACACGGTAATGCGTCCCATGCCAACGATGCAAAGTCACCAGGCACGTATCCTCGCCCGGAACTTTAGCAGGCCGGTTCCAGCACATACACGTGGACATTATCGCCATGTAATATTCCCAAGGCTAGCGATATTGTCTAACGTGTATCGACCGTTTTTCGCGTTGGCCCGAAGCCATTCCTATCGCCGGCATGGAAGCGCCAACCGTTCTTTCGGCCCTTCTTTCGACCTGGATATCTCGTTTTGGCGTACCCTTGAAAATTACGACCGATCAAGGACGTCAATCCGAATCGCGCTTATTCGAGGAATTATGCCGGTTGCTCAGCGTCAAACATCTGCGCACGACGGCCTATCATCCCGCGTTCAATGGGATGGTAGAGCGCCTACATCGACAACCCAAAGCGGCGATTAAGTGTCACGACACGAGCAACTGGGTCGAAATTTTACCGATAGTTTCGTCAGGCATTCGAACCGCTATCAAGGAGGACCTCAACGTAACGACGGCCGAAATGATTTACGGCACCGGCATACGATTGCCGGCAGAATTCTTTTTACCGACGAATCAATGGATCAATTCGGAATACGCGAACCGGCTAAAAGAACAGATGGGGAATATCAGGCCACACCCGGTTACGCGACAAGGCGAAAAGAAAATTTTTGTTTTTCGCGAGTTAGAATCTTCGCCGTACGTATTCTTGCGCCACGACGCGATTGGAGGCCCCTTATAGCCGCCTTACGACGGGCCGTTTAAGGTGATCCAAAGAGGCGAAAAGAATTATAAGTTAAAG
The DNA here is from genome assembly GCA_014737335.1 of Bombus polaris. NCBI lineage: Eukaryota > Metazoa > Arthropoda > Insecta > Hymenoptera > Apidae > Bombus > Bombus polaris. The sequence continues at coordinate 1,726 of JACXIO010000101.1, read as the reverse complement.
ATAAATAATCGCGACGTGACGGTCTCCGTAAACCGCTTAAAGCCCGTCTTTGTCGTACCGGAGGACCTCGAACAAAGAACCGCCGAGACTCGTAACGTGTTGATTCCGGTGAGGCTTCGGTACGAACAAGACGCCGATCAAATGAACGCCCGCGATGAAAGTGTCACGGTGGTGCCGAGAATACAGCGATAGGATAATCGTATCTCACATACCTTAGCTGCCAAAACAATAACTAAGCAGTAACAGGATACCTATGTGACCGGCATCTGGCGATAACCCCTCCACAGGAACTAAATCCTTGATATAAAAACCCTCCCAAGTCAGTACTCGACACTCTATTCTGTTCTGTTATAACATTCTGTATCGTTACTCTGTCAGTTTCTAATAAATTTCGTAATAAACGACCATAATTGAAATACGAATCTCTCACCTTACGTGCGGAACGTGAAATAGTCTCGAATCGACGTGACAAAAGCGATGTAACCAACAACAACCGGACGAACGAAGAAAACACCCGGAATAGACACGTTACGCGGTCAGGGCGTAGAGTCCGATTTCCCGATTGGTTTCAGACAGGTTTTGGCTAGGCGTCGAATGCGGAATTACCCCCGACATTTGTAAAGAATGACGACGAACGAATTTTTTTTTATAAACGTTGTCACTGGTAAATTATTGTTGAAAATCTAGAGTATTTCTTGTGGACACCTTCACCGACGATCACCTCAAATGTTAACTTGTTTTCATGAAAATTATATGTCATAATTAATAAACGTGGGACATTTATCGTTACAATAATCCTCTCAAATTGCTTTTTTTTTCAAGTGGCAAATTTCATATCTAGTTATCCTACATTGTGATACATTTATTTAAAACATCGATATTTACAATCATGATCAAATCAATCGTTTCAAATTTATCAGAAATTTACAAAATACATAATATTGACACCATGAATCATAACTACACTTCTATACCTACCACGTACGTTAGCCTGGTAACAAATATTGATGTACGCTCTAGAATGCTAAAGGGAGACTATTGTTTAAATTTATTGTATTGAAAGCTCGAAACAATAAAAATAAAACAGAGATATATGTAAGATCGTAAATCTCAGGATAATTCAGGGATCGATTCTGTAGTCTGAAAATCGAGTTTATTGTAACAATACTTAAATAAAATACAGAGGTAAACAACAATTAATAATAATTAATAACAATAAATAATAATAAATAACAAGCTTTGTACAAGGTCTACCTGAAAATCGAGAATCGATTTTCAACGTCCTAAACTACCACTCTTCTTCTGTCAATCTTCAATACTCTAAATAATAATTTCCTTCTTGTAACCGTGTCTATTTTTAATGCTCGAAATCCTTCTTCTTCTCTAACCGTCCGTCTGTGTACTGACTGTTTGGCAAATCGATTATCCGTAACGACAAATAAGATCACATTGTCCGTTAAACAGAGAAAGTCCTTTTGTTTATCCGCATTTGAACTCTTAGGGAGTTTACATATATATACATATATATGTCGGAGAAGAAAAGAACACCAGAGCCTCTCCTCGGAGCCTCGAGAAGGCACCGTAACATTGTAATATAAATTCTAGCGTAGCTATAATTAAACAAATGTCGTCGTTTAACCTTATTGTATTTGCTTGAGATTTATGACAGTGAGCTCGGGCTCGAGGCGACAACCAGTCGCCGAACGTAGCCGCGGTCAAGGGATGA
>JACXIO010000100.1:0-10960 GCA_014737335.1 Bombus polaris | reverse complement strand
CTAGAATTCAAAAAGAAGAACAACGTAAGATAGACGAAGCTCAACCATTAACCGATGAAGAAGTTGCAGAAAAAGAGAAACTGCTTACTCAAGGCTTCACAAACTGGACGAAGAGAGATTTTAATCAATTCATAAAAGCTAATGAAAAATACGGTCGTGATGATATTGAGAACATAGCCAAGGAAGTAGAAGGAAAAACTCCTGAAGAAGTGATGGAGTACTCGGCTGTTTTTTGGGAAAGATGTCATGAGTTACAAGATATAGATAGGGTAATGGCTCAAATTGAACGAGGAGAAGCAAAAATACAGAGACGAGCTGGGATTAAGAAAGCCTTAGACGCGAAAATGGCAAGGTACCGTGCACCTTTCCATCAGTTGAGGATGGCGTACGGAACGAACAAAGGTAAAAATTACACCGAAGAAGAAGATCGATTCCTCGTGTGTATGTTGCACAAGCTGGGCTTTGACAAGGAAAACGTATATGAGGAACTTCGTGCCACGGTCAGATCGGCGCCACAATTTCGTTTTGACTGGTTCGTAAAGTCTCGTACAGCTTTAGAACTTCAGCGGCGGTGCAACACGCTAATTACGCTCATCGAGCGCGAGAATCAAGAACTGGAGGAGAGAGAGAGACAGGAAAGGAGAAAAAAAGGCGGCAGTATTGGTGCAAAACCTGCGTCCAAGCGAAAACAAGAGAACCTACCAGCACCACAAGACAAACCGCGGAAAAAGAAGAAATAAAAAAATTAAACGGAGATACGTTTCCAGTTGTCATTTGGAATAACGTATTGAACCACGATATAATAATCTTTTCATCGTTCATTCTCCAAACATTAAAACGATCTGTTATTGTTTAAATTTAAGGAGAACCTGTAAACTTTTTTGTAGTTTCTCCACTTTTTCATTGCCTGCGAGATCTACATTTCAGTATGATTACGTTTGACTCGCTTTTTCTTAATAACCATCGATTAATATTTGGAGTTAACGGAAGCAAGCAAGTAACAGAGTAAAACAGAAAAACGGCTTAAATTTCGTTTTGTGGCACATCGAATTTTTCATTTTTTTTTTTTTTCTTTTTTATAATGTACGACAGTTTCTGGCGAGTGTATCTAATATGTTAATTTTATATGTACATAACTTTTGAAGTAATGCTTTCCGCAACTTAAAACTAGTTATTTTTAAATTGTACTCGTCAAAACCTATCATACATCATGAAAAAAAAGTCAGAAATTCAGTCTATCCCAAAACGAAGTTTAACCGGAGAACCTATTTATTAATATCGTTAATAAACTTGTTATTGTAATAAATGGATTTTCACATGTGACATAAAGAATAATAGCTTTTATATTTATATGTACCGGATGACCTATTTCGATCCATCTTACGAATGTTGCACCATAATAATCTGCCATAAGTGTAGCAACTCGTCTATTTGTGGCACTACATAACTATTTACAAGATGAACAATGTTCTATTTTATGATTTCGTTTATGATTACAGCAAAATTGCCTTTATTATCGAAAACATTTTTCTTATTGAATAATACTAAAAACCATTGAAACGGAACAGTAACGATTTCGATCAGAGTTCTACGAGTCCAGTGTTACAAGCCACAGACAGCATATAAAAAAAGGATCGCGGAGAATTACGATGGGCTCTTCTGGTGACAATCGCAGAATCTATTCAGGTCTCTGATTCGACGTCAATTCCTTCGGACGAGCTGTCCGAACTGTGATCCATACTTTCTTAATGTTCCGGCATTATATGTCTTTCAAGATCTCCCTTTCCAATGAAAACTATCCCACATAACTGTCATCTATGCGATATCTTGCGGTCCGTGTGCGATCGTTTGGTGTTTAGTTAAATCACTGGGGTCTTCGAACGATTGCGAACAACGTGGACACTTTAAAGGTTTGTAGCCAGTATGAAATATCCTGTAAACCGAAAGGATGTAAAACTTGGAATTTTTTCCCCAGATCTTAGTCGTTATTTGAGAAAGTTGTTAAAGTAAAAGAATGATGTAACTTTGAGAAGAAAGTTGCCATCTTGATGCATTAGTTAGATAATAGAAAAAATAAAGTGGGATATTAACTTGATGTGGCTCGCTAGACCACACTTTTTTACAAAAACTTTTCCACAATGGGAACAAGAATAGCTTTGTTCCGATTTTCCAAGTTTGTTGATTATTATTTTCGTCTGCTTCGAATGAGGATGGTCATTGGCCGGAACAGCCACACTTTGAGTATTGTGCAGCCTCATCGTCAAATTGAATTCATTCTTTAGCTTGGTCCAGAAATAATTAATGTCTAGTTGATCACATTTTAGAGCAATATGCACTTTCAAGGGATTTGGAAACATGAACCACTTGTTGCATTTGTGACAAACGTAACGATTGTAACCTTGAAACAGTATAGACATTATTTACGTAGAATCTGGCAGGATGGCCTAAATATGCGATTCCCATTTATGTACTTGGAGAGAAATGGGTTACTTTGTATATTGAATAGTCCCAGAAATGATATATCCAACATGGCCAGGATATCATCAGCAAACCACATCAACAATGGTTCGCCGCGATCTATGTTTCGTATTGTTTTCAGTATGACACCATCGGTGGTAAACATCAATAACACGTTGTAGCTATGACAGTCATTTGCCAATGGGATGGCTCTTATCCAACAAGCAGTACCCGTTACCCCATTTAAGCAATAAAGGTGTCCACGTGCAGCGCCAATATCAACCTACAATCAATTTATACGGTTTACGGCTTTTCTGTTTTAAGAGAATTTAACGAAAATTATATTTTTCCTACTTACATATCGAATTATCGATTTACTCTTCCGAGTTAGTTTACTCACATCAACGACTTCCGTTGAAGAATCTTTTGGAAGCAGTTCCGCAGCTCTCACGATGTGTCGATCAAAATACTCATGAAACGAAAAGATTTCCTCGAACCTTTGTATGTTCATCACAGCGTTCTCATTTAACATGGGAAACATGCTGGCATAATTCGATGTCGATGCCCTTTGATCACGAGACATTTAACTTAATATGTTATGTAATGATGGATGATCTTCGAAATGTCTAAACCTAACATTCATTCTGCATGTGGTTTAAATATGTCCAATTAACTATCGGGGATGAAAGACTCTTCCCTCTCCACTCTTATACCCACATAACTGTTGACACTTATTGTTACACTAATAATCATAAAATAAGAACTGGTTGAGAGTAGATCAGTCTTGCTTACGTTTCGCAAAATTTGGTTCCCTACCTGTTATTGAGATAGGGCTGAGGATGTAGGTATGGTTAACTGTATCTAACTGGACGGGATTTTGGTGGCTTTAATCTTTCTATTGTAAGGTGTATTCATCTAGAAGATTTGATATCATGTTGCTTTATTAAGTAAATAGAAATATCGTTCATTTATAACAAATACGTAGATTTAAACAGAATTCACGAAGCTTCTTATATGAAAATCTGGAGAATCCGTTGTCCGAGAATTAATACGATAGCTTTCATTGTATGAACCGATAGGATAGCTGTGTTAAAATAACCGAAAGTTTAAATGGTGAAAAGGTTTCAATTTAAATTTGCTCTTCCGAAATGACGCACAGATAAACTACTTTTCGATCTCCGTTAATTGTAGTTTCAGTGATATCGGTGTTGACCGGTTTAAGAAATATTTTGGTAAATTGCTGGAAGTATTGTCAATTTAACTTCTGTTATGAATACAGAAAGGGATACATTATTTACAATCTCACCACTACGGCCAAGAATAGTAATTGTTCCTCTTCAAAACTAACGGTAGAAGATCCTCAAATTTGCGTGTGTAGATACGCATGTGTTACGTAAATTTCTTTTTGAAATTTGACTCCTGAGAATTCTGCTATTTCCCAATTTTGTATTTTAACTTGCAAACTAGAAGAGATAGAAGAAGAGTTTTAGACAGATGTTGTTTCTTTTGGCGAGGACTGTCGTTTGGTAAAGGGCGTATCAATGATTTATATAATTAGAAGAAAAGTTATAAACAAAAGAATTAATAATTTGTTTAAAAATTCATCTTTTAACGTAAGACCTTAACACGTTTGCTACCGCGCAGCGAAGAAGGAGCTCCACCCACAGACCATTACTTTTTTTTTTTTCGAAATTCTGCAAAACATACTGCAGATTTTTATTCATATAGTTTTAAAATCTAGTAAATGAGCATGTAAATCTAGTTTTTCAATGTGTCACATATATGTGACGCTGGACCATATGGAAAATTTTATTCATATAGCCCAAGCGTCACATATTTGTGACAAGATAAAAATTTCATATAATTCTCGCACAAACTCGGCATCTCAATATTTCCTCTAATTTTACTGGAAAATGCTGTATCCCGGTGCACTGAGACGTAAAGACATCGGTATCAATATTAAGCAATTTTAGTTGAAGATGATTTCTAAGCCCTAAATGAGACATTTTTGAGAAATGAATTCTATTCAGCAGCCAATTTTCATACCAAATTGCTACATCAAATAAGTGAAGGAAGAATTTGAGACGAGTTAACACTTTGTTTTAATAACATTTTGTAACTATACGGTATAATCTCAGAGCACACATGCTGGTTACAGATTTCACTACTTTCAACCATATTTACCAAGTTCGGGGCAGAATTCATTTGTTTATGCAGATATAACAAAACTTGATTGTCGTCGCATATCGTGACGCTGAGCTCTTAATGGAAATCGGTGCGTCACAGACGCGTGACGCCCATAGCTAACGTGTTGATCAGTGGTTTAGACAATTATGAAACCAGGTAACAACACAAATACTTTCTTTTAATGCAAATACTAGCTTTGTTGTATCGTTGAACTGTGTTCCTCGACAATCGAAGAACTACTGGATCACATACGTTGCCTGACGATCACTGTTTCTTCAACACTTACGTAGATAGAGTAATTTACATCATATACTTTTGTCTCCTATTACACAGTAAGTAAATATGCCAGATGGAAATTTTTGTGAAATCGCTATGGGGATGATGGGCCTATAATCGGTCCGTTCATCGGTCCGTTTGTCGGTACAGTTGATGATAAATACGGCGACACGTAGCCACTCGCGTCAGTGATCCAAGAGCAATTCAAGCGACAAGAACCAAATTGGGAAGTACCGAAGACGATGTTTAGTTTCCAAATCGACGTACAATCGCGAAATTCGCTGTTCGATAAAATTCAGATTAAGTGACCACTTCTCCACCGGCGAATAGTCGCAACTGTTTGCGCTGGGTTTACTCGGTGGACGCGAGGAGCGTGAAAAAGAACCGTGTAAAAAGAAAAAACGTGATTTGCAACAAAGTACTAAATTTGCAACTGTCGTTAAACTGAAGCAAACAATGGAAGAGGCAGTTTAGAATGTAGAACTGCATTCGATAATAATATTTTATTCAACAAACATACGAAAGTGAAGGTACTGCGTTAAGGAAAATCAGAAAAATATGTTTTTCAAAAATCGACGCTTCGTTCATCGTCACTCTCTATTACATTACAACAAATACGTTTTCTTATTACTGGAAAAATATATTTCCTTCGACTGACCGTTTTGTAACAGCTGTGATGACATCTATTTTGTTTTCTCTTGTAATAATAATTTTTTAAGAAGCCATACGTATCTCAAGTCCCTGTGAAACCGTGTAGAATGTTAAAGATTGGTTTCATTTACGGTAAAGTGATAAAACGTGTTTAAAAAAAGAGCAAAGCGAAATTTAATTAAAAATATGGAGAAAATAAAAAATTACTTAAGAATTTTTATAGTCGGATATCTCTCAGAATATAGGGGGTTGAAGGTATTATAAATTATAGTATTATATATTACTATAATAGTATTTTATATATATTTTTTTTTTAATTTCTTTTTGTTTTAGTAAGGAGAAGTAAGATTTCATAATTTCGTTTCATTTGTTTCATTTTGTTACTACACTCGTATCGTTTCTAAACGTCTAACATTTCTCGTTTCCTCAATAAAATTTTAGTCGAGTAGGTATAACATGTTATTTATACACATACGCTTTCGAAGTCGTAACAAATTCATACAAAACGATTTCTCTATTCCTTGCTTTTTATTGTACAATAGCATGTATGGATGTTTTGTGTACTTTCGTGTAAACACAAGCGTCCTAAAATCGAAGCATAAAAGATATAAATCTAAAATTTGCTTTAAATAACGCTACATTTGAATATTTCTAATTGTTTCCACTCGCTAGTGCCATATATTTAGTATTTAGAAAACTTTCGCAGATTCATGTCACAATCATATTGCGTCTTGTCATGACTCCGATATCTCTTGTTTGTCTAAAGGAGGACAATTCATATGCCGGAGATTTCGCGGGCCAACCATGCCTTCTTGTACTCTTGCGCATTCGCTCAACCATATTGCGACACTAGCTACCTCTTCAGCTGATAGACGAGATCCAATACCTAGTATCGAATTATAACAGAAATCTTATGAAAATTAATGTAATGATAATCATAGCGAAGAACTGGTTTTCTAAAGAAACCGCAACATAAAAGTCTCAGATAATTTTGCAAGAAACTTGAAATTCACAAAGAATCATAAACGTAACATAAATAAACTCGAACAATTTTACAACTCCGCTTGTATATATTGTAATATCGCAAAATAGTTCGAACTAGAGGTCGGTCGAAACTAGAAAAAACCGTGTGAGTCATCCTTGTGTGGTTGGTTTATGTTTAAGAGTGCACACATGACTAAAGTCACGTAGTCCTTACATAGATATGAGAAAAACAATAGACAACGTGAGAGCAGAAGGACGATTTCGTGTTTTTCAAGGTGGGACGACCGAAAGGGCAGAGCGTACGAACCGAAAAGTATGTGTGTTGCGAGAGGCAGAGTTGATCGAGACGTCGAAGAGTAGAGTCGAGTCGAGAGAACTGAGCGAGTCGTTAGTGTTGTAGAGTTGTAGAGTTGTTGAGTTGTTAGAGTCGTTAGAGTTGTTAGAGTGTTATCAAATAACTGCGAAGTTATTTGATATAGATACGAGTATTGCAATTAGTTCCAGTTAAGCAAATATCGTTTTCTGTTCAATTTATACCTGTATATTTATTTATATATTAATAAATTGTAAATAATCGGGAAAAATTTATATTCTTAATTTTCACGATATTACAATATGTATTTATATCGGTTTGTAATATAATTAAAGATTCTTTGTTATCTCACCAGGAACGTTCGGATAATACTTGAGCAATTTTGCGTCTATAACCTTCTTCTTCTTTTTCCTTTCAACCCTATCTTCCGTATTTCGTATGCTCTGTTTCTCGCTATAACTTTCTGCCGAGGTACTACTAGTCACACTTTTTGCAGATGCATTTTCACCTTTCAACTTTTGCCCATTAGATCCCGGTCTCTTGCTCGACTCGACATTGCTAGCGGATATCTCGTTAGGTTCTATTTGTGAAGTTTCTTTGCTAGAGAAATCTTGTTTCGCTTCATCTTCAACCATCTTCTTATGGCTAGCGTAACTTTCGCTTAATTGCGGCGTTATGTCAGCTGTTGAAGAATATTTTTGTAAATTATGTAACAAATGTGCGAACGAAATAATCTCTGGTAAGAATATACTTCTCGAAGAGTCTATGTCCTTTCTTGATACCAATTCTAAGTCTAAATTCGCGTCAGCTTCCGTGTCTTGGCTCGTAGCTGAACAAACCCGATCTATAGAAAATTTTCCTTTGCTCGATTCTTGATTTTCTGAATATTCAGAATCGTATATAATGAATTCTGTCGGATCCTCGTCGCCAGGATCTCTTTCGCTCCCGTCACAACAAAGTCCAGCTAAGTATCTGAAAAAGTGTTATTATTAATCAATTATTTTTCTCACATTTAATAAAATATACATTGAATAACCCTAAACATTGTAGAATTTTTTCTATTATTATGATATATAAAACTACAGATTTCAAGATCTATATGTACATACATACATATAAGTACAATATATGTATATCTTCCATAAATTCCTATATGTATGATCCTATAAATATCATTCATATCTTTTTCAACGCCCTATATAAGTACATCCTTCTTCCCTTCAGTTGTGTGTTTTATAGCTGCACGGTTTATTACCTATATCAATATGTATTATACACTTTGTAAGTTTTGTATATACCCATATATCTCCAGAAAGAATGTAACTGGAACCATAGCAGATCCGCCATCAGGTTCGTGAGTGAATAACTCGCAAATCATAGTCATTGTTTCAAAGAGGCTGGAACCTAAAAGTCCAACAGCGATTGCCAAGAATTTTTTCACTTGGCATTTTCGTCGAAATTTCCCGATCATCAAGATCAAATTTAGATCCCGACGATCCAAACACAAGCAGTCCCATAGCCTTAGTATCGTTTCCACAGGCAACGTTTTATTGTAATCTATTGAAGAAATATTATTTTTCAATGTCAGGTAAAAGATGCTTATCTAAATACACAGTTTAAAAACTTTTCCACCCAGATCACAATGTTCTACTTTAAAAAAAATAATAACTAAGAGTTATCTTATATTACATATTTTGTTTAACATATCTAAGAACTATCTAAATATTTGATATTTATAATTGATAATTCTACGTCCAGTTAATAAGTAATTATATTTAATATAATTATTTAATTCATTAGCATCAATAATTAATAATTAGAATAATTGTATGTATTAGTGATTAGTATGAATATAAAGCACAGACCAACAAGAACCGGTGGTATTAAATATTAAATATGGATAATCGATCAAAAATAATATATTGAAACAGTTAATAAAAAATTCTACGTTGCTCCAACAATTCATATACCCTATACATATATATTCGAATGATTATTATCGATACCTCCAAATTGACGAAGTAAAATCCTCAGAAAACCGAGAGTCAAACCGGAAGCGGTATTCGGTGGTGGATACTCCAATCTTAATTTCGTTGGTGGTTCCTCACCATTGGCCAACGCTTGAAAATACGAGCTAGACCATCGAAGTAAATCGTACGGTTGCGTTCGAATAGCCGCCTTGCAGAATTCCTTCAGAATTAATGGCAAACTCGGTGGCACGATAACTTCATGTTCTGAAACTGATTGTTCTGCAACAGACATATTTTTCAATTTTTCAAAGTTCAACAAATTATTCGTATATTAAGTACTGTAAGTTTTGAATAAGGAACGAGAGTAAAATCTTAAGGGGAAATGCTAGTTGATACGAAGTGAAACTATGATTAACTTGAATATCGTAGTACATTACGTCAGGTATACTGTTTGTTGCCATTTCGCGGGGTTTCGTCGTCTAGGAAACAACATCGATAAAAAGTGATCAATTTGTGGTAGGAATCGTGTCGCTCACCTTCACTTGCATTCTATTTAACCCGCTTGTATTCTTTCGGTCATCTTCAATCCAATTGTAGTTTTCTAATATTAAGAAATATTTCAAAATAGATATGAAAGAATTGCTATTGATGTGTATCATTTTCTCGTTTAATTTTATATTAAATATTTTCTTAAAATATTGATAAACGTTTTCGTTTGCTAAAGTACGAGTAAAATTAAAATATAAACATTCGATGATCACAATTACATTAAATATATATAACTCGTTAAGAACACCGACGAGGTACGTTAAGAAGAATCGATCGATAAAGAAGTTCTCTTTTTATTACTGTTATCATTCGTCAAGTTGAAAAGCTTTATCCTCTGGTTCTACATATAATATTATTAATAATAAAATTAAATTATTATATATATATGTAAACTCGTAAATCTCGGGGTAATTCAGGTGATCGATTCTGAAGTCTGAAAATCGAGTTTATTGTAAAAATACTTAAATGAAATACAGGAGTAAACAATCATTAATAGCAATCTATAACAGTAAACAATAAATAACAAGTTCTGTACAATGCCTATCTGAAAATCGAGAATCGATTTTCAACGTCCTGAGCTACCGATCTTTCCCCGCCAATCTTCAATGTTTTTAATATTTAATCTTTATTCTGTGGTCCTGTCTACCTCTGATATTACCCTCTGCCGATCTGTTTGGGAAATGAGTGTCTCTCAAAAACGGCTGTCCGTAAAACAAAGAAAGTCGTGCTGTCCGTAAACGGAGAAAGTCCCTATCGCACTTGAACTCTAGGGAGTTTACATGTACGTTTTCAATATGAATAAATACCAAAATATTTATTAAAGTATTTCATTTCATACAAAATAATAAAAAATAACAATAAAAATATCTAGATATATGTAGTAGAATAATTATTAATAATTCAAATATTTAATATATAAGTTAATGTGACGTAAAGGACAGATGCTTATAGATGGCGTCATTTTCGTGATTTTGGAGGGACAACATTATTCAGTATGGCAGTGATTGGTGTTATTCGTTCGTGAACGCCACAGTGAGAAGACCGCGTCTAGTGCACCAATAATCGTAATTAAGTCAAGCGCGTATTTACACATACATTAAATTAGCCGGATTCAATTCATACATATAAGAAAATATATCTTTTCCAAAAAAAAAGAGTAAAATGTCCAAGCCAGATGAAAATGCAGACACAGGGGACACAGGAGACAATTCGAATGGATCTTCGGCCGAGACCACGTCGTCCCGAGGTGGTGACTTCGAAACGAAACTTGAAACCGATCGTAGTAAACGATTCGATTATTTACTAAAGCAAACTGAAATATTCTCACACTTTATGACAAATAATCAGAAGGACAAGGCTGGGAGCCCCTTAAAAGTCAAAGCTGGGAGACCCAGAAAACAGCCAGAGACCCAAGTGAAATTCGATTCCGGTGACCATAGGCACCGTAAGACGGAACAGGAAGAAGACGAGGAATTGTTGGCTGAAAGTAATGCCAGTGTCGCGCCAACCACTCGTTTCGAATCATCTCCACACTACATTAAATCTGGTGAGTTACGAGATTATCAAATACGAG
>JACXIO010000099.1:0-10893 GCA_014737335.1 Bombus polaris | reverse complement strand
AAAACTGAGATCGACGTTTCTGGAAGTCGCTGCTAGCCGGCAACCATGCGCTCGTCGATACATTGTATGCCCCTCGTCGGGCAGCAAGGCGACTCGCCTGTGACATTGTAGGCCCGCGAGCGACGGCCAGAGACGCGATCTACACTAAAACCTCGCAGCGTAACAAAACGCACACCTCTCTCTTTTCCGATACTACATTTCTAATGCACACTACCTCTTCGACCACTTATTTCCGTGATTATGACTGAAGAACAAACAAAAGATACTTATCGTAAATTAAATTTAAGCAACCCCAAATGGTTAACTCCAAATGGGAAAATATGTATATATCAGCATGGGTCATGACCTCCCTATTTTTACATTAAATATTTTGAAAAGTCGTATTTCAAAGCATGGCATGGTTTTCGTTGAAGGAAATCTTTTCGTGGAAGGAAACTTCAAATAGTGAAAGAGTAAAATTATATAGCTCTGAAAGAATAATATAATTTAACATGAAAATATTAAAAAATTGAGTACATCGAAATATAATAGATACTTTACAAGAGAAGTAAAACATGAAATATTAATATAATTAATATAAGAAATCATTAATTTTTTCTAGAATATATTTTGTATGGCGCGTGCTATCATTTTGTTACCTCAAATTTATCTTCTATTTATATTTCTTTACATAATTTTCATAATATATTTATGAATTCGATGTATTTTCATAACCTATGTTCTACTAGCGATTTTTCACATGTTCAATGAGATATGTAGTATAGGAAGTGTATAAATTTATATTTTTTATGTATCTTCAAACACAAACTAGAATATCGAGCATGTTATCATTTTCCTGTGGATTGTAAAATGATCAACTGTGGTTGATAAATTAATAAATTGTAAAAATTTGTCGATTTGTACTACGAGTGCGGAGTGCGACTATTAACGATAGTGAACACACAATTGAATACCCAAACGACAAACTCCTGAGCTTTATACTTACTTTTACGTGGGTCCAATCTTTATCGATTCCATACAGGCTCCGACCGCTCTGGGTTATTGAAAATATAGGTAGAGGAATAGGAAAGAAAAGAGAAAGACATTTGGATATAATGGATTTGAAGTACAATTTTATTCGCAAAATATAGTGAACCGAGAGAGAACCGTGGAAAGACTAGGTCATTTGTGCGCTTCATGTGACGCTGGAGAGAAGAAAAAAAAAGAAACGAGAGGGAAGAGACCAAAAGAATGAAAAATAAAACCTCTCTTCACAAAAGAAAGAAAAGAATCACTATGCGTATTATTCGCTTTACCTTATCGTCACACACACACACACACACACACACACACACACACACACACGGTTTCACCTTATACACTTGTCGTAGTATCGTATCATTTCTCCGACCAGTAGCGGTTGAAAATCCAACGTATTGGTTACCTCTCACTCGGTCGCAGATACATAGTTGAGGCCAGCTCTGTTTAGACTCTGGGATATCGCGCGGGAATATGCGCGCTTTTTCTCATGCCTCTAGAAATGTTAACTCAAACTTGGCGAAACTACTTATAATATTTATATTAATATTTATTTGATCTATTAGAATCGTTTTTAGATTAATATTTATATAATATTCCATAATCCCTACAATGGTTTTCTTCAAGCAAATAATAATTTAATATTTTTTTAAAAGTGTGATATCGTTCGAAACAATCGCCTCAATGTAATGGAACATTGCAAAATTTACAGACAAAACATATTCTACTTCTTTTGTTTTTTAATTGTGCAAACTCTACATTGTTTTTGGGGTTTTTTACTTCGATGACTAGACACCATATTTATAAGTTTATGTTTTCCGAAATGTGATAGTCTTCCTGGGTGATCTAATCTGGATGATCTCCTTGTCAGCTCAGAAGTGTTTGTTATACTAGATACTTCTTCATCGTTTTCCTTAGATTCACAATCTTCTATCCACGAAATTGTCACTTTTTGCGGGAAATTTTTTACGCATTCTTATTCTATGACCCATAATCATTTCCGTTGGGGCTCCAGGAGCATTTCCTTTCGTCCCCCTCGTAGTGGTGATCTCCACCGCTTGCCCTCGACCGTCGTTGCTTCCTTCTGTTACTGCCCCATTAGTACATTCCTTGGTCAGCCGTTCCACCGTCTCCTGGAGACGACTGACCTCACTCTCCAGAAAGCGCACCCTCCTCCGCAGGTATACGCCGTCCGCGTGTTCATGTCCGTGAATCGGTTCGCTGTCCTTCTCGGTCCCTTCTCTTTCCTCCGATTCCATCTTTATATTCTCTTTCCGCGCGTCGTCGCCGTCAACAGCACTGTCGCGGATGCGGAGGTGGCAGAGATCGGACATTGTTGAGTCGATGGCGGAGGTGGTGACCGCATGCGCTGTTGGAGTTCAGCGCTAGACGCTCTCCCCCTCCGTGAGGCCAACATCAACCTGTTACGTTCTCGTTTATATCTTTAATTATATTAGTCGCTAGTTTGATCGAGAAGGATAAGGGATAATAGTACTCGAAATATATTTTAAATTTTGAATAATAGGGTAGTTGCTGCCACCAGAAATAGTCTAAGGACTATTTCGAGAGAGAATTTTGTTTATTGTTTTTTTTATTATATATATATATTTTTCCTTTCCCCCTTTTTTTTATTATATTGATTTTATTTTAAATCTTGTCTTTGCGGTAGGGAAGCTGTTGTGAAATAGGTATTGTTATGTTTCTTGTTTTGCGGTATCAACCTGAATGAGATCTTGAATTCGGGTCGCTTGTTTATTCAAGCGCGCTGCCGTTGAGTTATTCTCGATTCGTTGTGCCTTTGCGTCTGTTGTGTCTAAGTCTGATGTCGTGTTGGTTTCCCTTTCGCTTTCAATGTTTGGTGTATTAATTGGGTAGCGTTACTTATTTTAATGCGACTGGTAAATAATTTCCACCTTTTCGGCTAACCTGCTATGGGCTGGAGTACTAGCGCGGGAGAGGATTAAAGTTATTTTGAAATAATGGTTAGACTCTGATAAACAAGGTTTACTCAATTTAATTGAATTACTATATCGCTAGGGCTATCCCAATCGTGAAGATCTCGAAATGATAAGTTGGTTTCGGTCAGCAGGATTTACAATTTAATTTATTTAGAGCTACAGCAATCGCTATTGTACAATGTTGGCGACGGTGTTCTAGATAAGGAAGGGAACGACAATCGTAAGCGGGAAGGAATATGTCGATTGGCGACGGTGTTCTCTGTGGATAACCAGCGTGGCCTCGTAAGTCTCGCCCAAAGATGAGCAATGTTTGCTAACAGTGGGACGAGAAGAACGAAAACCCGTAAGCGTTTCCAATGTTTGAAAGCACCGTAATCAACACAACGTCAGATCACTAGTTAATACAGCGAACGGTCGTTATGATTTCAATGTCTCGGGTATTCCTTCGCGTTAATTATGTTTTGATACTTTTATTCTTCAATTTGGATTGTTGACGAATGATTTTGCTTTGATGTCGAATCTCATACGATGCCGAAATTAACGGAGAAGAAATGATACAGAATCGAAACTCTCACCTTCGTTATATATGTTAGGGCGATAAATTCTTGAATTCTAGCTCGTCGTTATGTCTCGCTTTGCAATTTATTTAGACTCTACAATTGCAACAATTATTATATTTTTTTTCTAAATTGACTTTATCGCACTCAAGACCAATTGGTTAACAATTGACTCGCGGCTAACGACAATGTTTCAATTGTCGGATTCGCACGCCTAGGGTTACACTCTTGCAGGTAACTTTAACTGCGAACTCGCGTGTCGGAACTTTGATCAATTTTTAATTGTTAGCGGACCGACAATAGCAGACTCACCCCGTGCAACAGTTTCGTCGACTAACAACAATTAACTAATCGCTTTGCGCTAGGATGCTAAGCGTATTTATAGCTCAATTTGCCCTTAAATAATTACCACGTGACGATTTATTCCAAAGGGACTCGGGATGGGGTTGTCTAAGTTTTCACATTACTGTGTGTTCGATTGATTTCTTACATTATTTACATATTGTAAGTTTCGTTCAGGCACGTGCGGAGCGCGGGACGTAACATACCCTCGCCTGCGACAACTTCGCCACCTACTCCTGTGGTTGAAGACCGGTGGTGGAGGTGGTGGGGGCCATCGCGGCCGGCCTCGGTGCCGGTGTCAGTGTCGGTGTCCGCCCCGCACCCCGCACCCCTTCTTTATCTTACCGGGAACGGGCAGCAACGCGGAGTCCGAATCCCCCGTGGTCGCGTCTCTCCGCAGCACTCGCCGTCTAGCGCCCCCGTCGCAACCGTTGGCGGCGGAGGCAGTGTTATCCATGAACCCGGTAATTTTCCAGTATGATCGCTTGCCGAGCGCGTTCGCAACAGCCGAAGAGGAAGAACACGACGACATTTCGTCGTCGGATCTCACCCTGCCGCCGCCACCGCGCCGCAACAGCAGCCCATCCCACAAAGATCCCGGGTCGCTGATAGTTACATTCGGTCCCTCTGACCTTCCCCGAGACCCCCCTGGTTGCACGTCCTCTTCGCCAGACGCATGAACACGTCCGGGGGCCTGGTGGTCCACCCCCGAATGGCCACGATTACTCGATGACGACGTAGTGGGGCCCGCTCTACAACCGGCGGCTGCGCCGGTACTGAGGTATCCATCCCCTGCACCGTAAACGTTACTGCCTTTTTTGTCTGTCATATCCATCCTCCGCAAAATTCTCCGAATTTGGATCGGCAAACTGACGGCCAGCCACTTTCCCAGAGCGTGGTCCTACGACCTGAGAACCCATACTCGCCTCGTGCTCCCTAAAAATGTGGAATGCTTCACGATTTTGCGTGTCATCCTTGAGCAGGGGCCATGCTAGTCTTCTCTGTATCGTTCCGATTTTAGTATATGTACTGCCGAAGCAAGTACGCCTCAATTTTTACCTGATGGAACGATAACCATAAGGAATGTCTCAATTTCAAGGTGTTTTAGGCCACTTAACGGCTTTAGCTGTAAATCCAGAAGCCTCGTTTTATGGCCGTTCCTTAGGATTATTGCGACCCGCTTAATTATATATGCATAGCTGATGGACGCCTCGATCGTAGAGAGTCACCGGACGTGACATGTTCCATACTTCTAACAAAATATGGTGGTTTCCATAAAGGAGCATGTTAACATCTTGAAAGTTTTATTGTTTGGAGTGATCGAGTTAGACCTCTATTTTTTTGAATTGTTTTACATACTCATAATTTGTTTTTCAGAAGTGTTTTATCCATATCGACATTGTTATAGTAGTTATCGTGATAAATATATTGCCATATGTTCTTATAAGGTTCAGTAACCGCTAAAAGTTAAAAGTGTCTTCTAATTTTTTTCATTCGGCAGTATACACGTAAAAGTTGCATACGTAAGAGCATCCTGTAAGAGCTTCACATACCACTCTTACAAGTATTCAATATTTTGTAATTTTTCCAGGATTATATGTTTTAATCGAAAGTCTGCTCCTCTAAAGAATCATACACTCATCCAAATACAATTGTTGACATGGTTTAAATACTTCGTTAAACTTATTTCTGAAATAATCAATGACCGGCTGAACTTTTACAAGCTTATTCCAATTAGGAGGAATGTCCTCATTGTTGCAAAAATGCCAGCTCTGCGTTATATGTAAAAATCTGTTTCTGCTTATTACTTGCGAGAAGAATGGAGTTTCCATACTTAGATCAGTTGACAAATAGTCGTAGAGAGCACTCTTTTTTACTTGTCTCATTAGAACTGCTAGGGCTAAAAATTTCTTCATTTCAGTTCATTTCTTTGTTTTTGATATAATTTTGTATTTATCTACGACTTGATAATGATACTTATTCAATTCTCTCACCAGATACTCATTAAAAAAATGATCTCCAATGAATCAATTTGCACTGCCTAAAATATATGCCGGAGAATTCGGCATGATTTTTATGTCGGGATGTCGCGGGACGACGACACACTCAGAGCACTCCGTCTGTTTTCTTTTTTTTTTTGTATGTGGAGAAATCCTCATGGACACTCCACCTCTGCGGCAGCAGCAGAGCAGTGTCGGTCTCTTACCGACTAAAACTCCATGATGGCCTGCCTACGCGACAGGAGTGCCCCGGGATCTCTTGCGAATTACTACCGGTACACTCCTCGCATCCTCTTGATCGAGCCAACCCTGCAAATTTCCCTAACTGATTAATTTGATGCTAGGAAGCCATCGCCCCCGAGGAGGCCGCGCGAAGCAGATCTTCGTCCCTCTCCTTGACCTTCCACCTTGGTGGCGGGCATGCACGTCTCCCCCTCGGAGGGCCGCAGCCGTCACCCGTGGACGCCGTTCCAGATCTAGGTGTGTCCTTTGCCTCCATAAATATGTAGAGGTGGTCCGAGAGTGTCTCCATCACCTCGGCCGCTCTTCATCCTGAAACACCTCTGAACGCGTCGGAGGTGGCCCATGTGATGTCCACGACGGAGCCCCCCTCCATGCCACGCAGGTGCTGACCGAGCCTCTGTTCAATCTGACAGCTCGCGGCTGCACGCGCTGGTCTTTTTTTTCGTGGAAGAAACCTTCATAGGCGCCCCGCGCCCTCCGGGGAGAGGGCAACGGGTAGTGTCGGATTCGTACCGGCTAAAACCTCCACGGTGGCTGTCCTTGGCACGTGGCGGAAAGGGCTCTAGAAACACTCATTAGCATGTCATCATAGCATAGTAAGTTTTAATTTGTTGTTTTATGGGAAATGACGTGTTGTTATCTGTTCACATCGTACGGATTTCGATCAGTATTTTATATGATTGTTATCTTCGGTTTTTTAGTTTATTGGTGTTATAATATGTACCAATTAATAAACCGAACCGCTAACCGATCAAATCAATCAGAAATAAAGAACAATTGTATGTGACATAATAGCAAGGAAAATAAACGGAACAATAGAAATATGTACTTTAAATAATTAGTAAATATAGAAAATATAATATAAAATGTACCAATTAATAAACCGAACCGCGAACCGATCGAATCAATCAGGAATAAAGCAATAATACGCGACGTAATAGCAAGGAAAATAAACGAAACAATAGTAATGCGTACTTTAATGAATTAGAAGATACAATTAATCTGTACCAATTAATAAACCGAGCCGCGAACCGACCGAGTCAATCAGGAATAAAACGATTATACGCGACATAATAACAAGGGAAACGGAATGGAACGATAGGAATACACACTTTAATAACAAATATGAAATACATAAAATACAAGAAATTCACATAACCAATTAATAACCAACTAATAACAGACACAAAGAAAATATACACATATACACATATATATGAAATTTACATGATTGAACTAAATAATTGACAATTCGGCGAACATAAAGAAATAACTGCTTGAAATTAACAAAATTACATTATATAAAGAAATAAAATATACGAAATTACATTATCTATATTAACTTATAATTAACTTACAACTAATAATTTAATAAACGTGCCTGGCGGAAAAATACTGTATGAAATATATGCATCGAACAATTATTAATCTAATATAAAAAAATATGTAGCAAATATGAACATACGAAAATCTACAAATATATCTTATATACATGTAACGGAATATAAAATATGTAAAAATCACACCACTAAATAACACTCGCTGGCAATGTATCTAGGCATATATACACATATAAGTAAACAAGGCACTATTGTCAAATGAAAACAAGATCCACACACGGAGCGTCAGGATACATTTCACTAAACCTGTTCAGTTTATTTAGAGCGGACGTAGTGGGTGTTGGTTGTTGGTCTATTATACTGTTTGGTATGACTGATATTCCCTGTGGCTGTGTCGTCTGATCTACGGCGTTACGATTTTCTTTGATTTACAATAGTAGATGGGTGACTGAGCCGCATATTGCTCCGATTCCACATCCGTAAGTCTCGTGTAATTGGTACCCATGTATAGCTATCTCCACTATTGTCTTTATTACCTTTAGTATTATGAAGATTCCAAGTATTGCTGCGCTAATTGTTCCAAATTCAATAAAGCCATTCCATAGTTTTGACGCTGTATTCTTTGCTATTGTTGTCAATGTGGTTTCATCCATAATACCTAGAACGTTTACTGTTCCTGGTACAATTGCCTCTCCTGCTGCTCCTCTAATTATGGTGTCTTTTCTGCCGGAAACATGACATGGTCTCGGAGTGCATTCAGGTCGTTTTGAGTGTATATTCTTGTGGCTAATGACGATGGATTGCCGTTAAATTTAATTAAAAAGAAAGGAATGATAGTATTCTAAATTTAAATTTAAGATACCCGATTAATACGATACTTGATGCCCCCAGAAATATTCTAAAGGCCTATTTCAGAAAATTTTTTTTGTCTTTATATTAAGAGTGCTGGTGTATTATGGGTGTTGTTACGTCTGTCGTGTTCTTGGTAACAACTTGATTGAGATCCCAAATTCATGTCGCTCTATGGGGCGCACTCCCGCTTGAAGGATTACAAATCGTTGTACCTTACGTCTGTAATTCCATATAGCATTCCGTCGTGTGACGCACTTTCACTTGAACTGGAATGCATTTGACTATGTGTACTGCCTCTCCTGCGACCAAGGCCATGTGTCCTGGAGTTTTGGTTATTGCATACGCAAATTCATCGGGTAATATAGTTGTTAGACTTAAAGCATTCTCTATTATTTTCTTTTCCGAGATGCATCTTTGTGTCAATATATCTCGATAGAGTGCCGTTATATGTCATCCGACATGTTTTTCTACGCAGATGAACTTTGAATTAACATATGCGAATAATCTAAATTTTCGACTGCTGTTTTACGTTTGGGTATAAATGTATTTCCATTAGTCGTTTCTAGGAGAAATTGTTTGGGGTGTTCTGTGGATAACAGGGTGTATCCGCACAGAGGCTCTTCTCCAGTCTTGGTTAGCACAAAGGTTATTTCTTGAATCGTCAAAACGAAAACCGGCAGCGTCGGTTTGCTATTGGTTCTTATCTCTTGAATTTTTGTGGCGATTCCTTCGTACAGGACGTCGTATTGGTCGAACTTACACAGGGAGGATGGATGTGGTTGCCAATAGCTGTGTCCATCTTCTGAATCCAAACAGTTTCCCTCATTAAAAGCGCATGTTGTTCCTGACCTTAGTAAGGACCTTAGTAAGTACAAATTTATTTTGCAATCGTGTGTACTGTTGCGAATAGGTCGGTAATACAAGCGTTTTGTCTTGCAACAGCATGAGTTGTTACTCCTTGAGCTAAAAGTTCTCTATCGAAGCGATTTAAGTTAACATAAATATTTATGCATTGGATGCAGTATATAGCAGGCCGTAGTTCTGCTATATTTACGCCACACGTATTACAGTGTGATACTCGAATTCCTGCGGCTCTTCCGCATAAGAAATAACTCGACGGGTCATCGTATAAGTCTTATTCGTCCGGGTTTAGGTCGTCGTAATAGTTTTGACAAAGGTAATAATTAATGAAAGGGAAAGCGGTGTGTGTTAAATTGAGTACAGAGACAGGACTGAACTTCCTCAGGTCCCTCCGGATTGAAGATAGGTATGGATACCTCCAGATTTTCCACTTTTAAATTGATGACTTCACCACCCATTCTGTACATACATACAAGGACGGTTAGCATATTTTATATATATATTGTTTTATCCTCGTTCTTATATGAATACTTAATTAATAGAGCGTACGATTTTTCCCCTTTTTATTATATATGTATATTATGTTACATATAAATTCTTATATACTATTATATATATATATATAATTTTGTTTTTCTTTTTTTTTATAATAGGGTCTTATTTTATTATATGGTACCCTTCTTACACTCTTAGGTCCGTAGTATGGTTTATTTACAATTATATGTGTATATATATATGTATTTATATGTATGTATCTGTATATGTATGTGTATATATAGGTATGTATGTATATGTATGTATTTATATGTTTGAGTCGTTGGTAATGGTAGATGTAGTCATCTAGTGGGCAACGGGGCGTGTTATCGTTCCTAGAGCCAGTAAATTTCTTTCGGTCTCGGTAAGATCCGTATAAACGTTTATACATTCGGCACAAGATGACGCGGATTGTGTCTGTGATATGTCTATGTCGCACATTCGGCAATATGTTGCTCTAGTTCGCCCCGGTACTCCACACATGAAGTGAGTCGGTGGTGCTTCATGTAATTCTTGGAGATTCTTCCAGATCCAAAGTGTCGTAACAATCTTGAGAAATGAAAACATAGTGGAACTGGTAGGCGGAACGGGTTAGCTGGGCGCAACAACAGAATAAAAATTCCTCGTAAGATTCCGGGTAGTCTGTAGATAAGACTCCATCCGGAAGATATAGCAATTGGTTCTCCTGATTGTTAAATTCAACACCTATTCTGTGTAAACAGAACAACAAAAAGTTTTTATCAGTGTGTTTCTATTTATTATTCAATTTATTTCTTACACTTTTTTTTGGTTGTGTTTATTAATAGCATAGACATATGTTTGGATTACTTTCGGTTACATATGTGTTTTTATTTATCTAGTTTGAAATGGATGTCAACGCCCGTTGGCCACGCTGAATGTACTCGTTCCCGTGAGATCACGAAAGTTAAGCAGCGTCGGGCACGGGGCGATCTAGGATGGGTGACCGCTCCGTGTGGTGTTGGCATTATATATATATATACGTAGTACCGCCAAGCAGTCCGGTAGGGGAACCGACTGTCTTGCACGGCGGCTACGGCGACGAGGCGCGGTGTAGCGTGATCGCCACCGCCCCTTATGAGGAGGCTCTCTGTGCGCGGAGGGGGGCCCGGTGTTGTCGCTCGCACCGGTTCCCGGGCCTCTCTCGATCGCAGCCGTGAGGTCCATCGTG
>JACXIO010000098.1:0-10421 GCA_014737335.1 Bombus polaris | reverse complement strand
ATATCCCTTTGAAAACACCTGAACACATTGAGCAGGCAGTAGCAACCATGACAGAAATAATACAGGAAGCAGCGTGGGCAACTACCTTCTATGAATCGAATAGCAGGCAATCAAAATTTATTCCACAGGATATCCTAGATAAAATCAGGGAAAAAAGAAAAGCCACAAAACAAAATCACAAAAACAGAGAACACGAGAAAACAAGAAAAACCTAAATAAACTTTCAAAGGATCTAAACAATAGAATAAGGGAACATCATAATAACGAATTCTCAAAATTCATTGAATCACTATCCGCGCACGAGAATACCAACTACTCCCTATGAAAAGTCACCAACAAAGTTAAGAAAACAATAAAATCAATCCCAGCAATCAGAAAAACGGACCCTCAAACCTTCCCCCAAATGCAATAAGACTAACAACGATAATATTCAACGCAATCCTAAGAATACAGTACTTTCCAGGACTATGGAAAATAGCGCAGATCGTAATGTTACACAAACCAAAGAAAAAACCACATCTAAATTCCAACAGTCAAAGAGCAAATAGCCAGATACGCAAAAAAGTATAAAGAAAGACTTGAAACACACCTAAATCAGCTGGTTGCTAAAACGAACAAAAACACAATAGAAAGAAGACTGAAGAAGAAGCATCCCACAGACCTCACAATACATATACAATATACAACCTGAAAGATGGAACCCCGCTGGGGGAAACCATCCACATGCTTTATTTTATTACTAAACTACAATATTTTACCAAATGTCGTCCTGGACAAATTGTAAAATTTAATAAGAATAAAATAAAAAAAAATTTCAGTCAAAGGCTCCACTGAGACAACAAAACTCACGTAGATACCAGAAAAAGAAATCCACTTAAAATGCAGACGAACATCAAAGGAGATTTGCAAATCCCCGTGATGGATGATCCACACAACAAATACTAAAGTATCTACAATACAGTATGTAAGTGAGGTTTTTACTCCTCGCAGTTTAAACCAGACAGCAACTATTCAGGAACCGAGCAGAAATATCTGCCGCATATGCCCCGCTTTTTCCAACTATTCCCCTAAAGAGCTGATGGGAACATTACCGACTACCGACCCTTACTTTGAATAATTTCAGACAATGGTTCCACTCAAAACGAAACTCACGCAGCTACCAGAAGAAGAAATCCACTTCAAGTACAGACGAACATCTGAGGAGATTTGAAAATTCCCGTTATGGACGGCCCACACAACTAATACGGCAGTATCTTTAATACAGTATCTACGTGAAGTATTTAATCCTCGCAGTTTCAACCAGACAGCAACTATTCAGGAACCGAGCAGAAATATTTACCGCATATGTCCCGCTTTTTCCAAATTTATCTCTCAACAGCTGGTCAACCTCAACCGACTACCGACCCTTAGCTTGAATAATTTCAGACAAAGATGCCACTCAAAACGAAACTCACGCAGCTACCAGAAAAAGAAATCCACTTCAGGTACAGACGAACATCTGAGGAGATTCGGAAGTCCCCGTTATGGACGATCCACACAACTAATACTACAGTATCTTCAATACAGTATCTACGTGAGGTTTTTACTCCTCGCTGTTTAAACCAGACAGCAACGATTCAGGAACCGAGCAGAAATATCTACCGCATATGCACCGCTTTTTCCAGCTTTTCCTCTAAGGAGCTGAGCAACCTCAACCGACTACCGACCCTTAGTTTGAATAATTTCAGACAAAGATGCCACTCAAAACGAAACTCACGCAGCTACCAGAAAAAGAAATCCACTTCAGGTACAGACGAACATCAGAGGAGATTTGAAAATCCCCGTGATGGTCGATCCACACAAGTAATACTACAGTATCTTCAATACAGTATCTACGTGAATTATATACTACTCGCAGTTTAAACTAGACAGCAACTATTCAGGAACTGAGAAAGAATATAATATGTATAAATTGAAGTTGAAGCAGTCTCGATATTTGGGTGATACTAGACGGTATCATATGCGTCAGAAAACTTTTAAGACCAGTTGCTGGATAGTTCATTTTGTTTTCGAATTCTTATGTCTATTTTACAGTATTCGGAATTGTGCATTAAAAGTGATTTCTTAGTTGATGGTACCTTAGTTTTGTGAAACTATGTAGCATCATTCTGGCGATTAGAAAAAGTAAAGACACAGGAGCATAATATTCGTAGAAAAATACAAACTCTAGTGTGATCCACGTGAAACTTCCAAGGGAACAAAATTGACGAACTTCCTTATTTATTATAAAATTATGCTGTCATAAGTTAATTGTTTGAATTTGGAAAATCTGTTGGACCAGCACATAATAATACAACTCTTAAGTAGAGAACAAATAGAAAGAATAGAACTAAATTGCTGTCAGTTGCTGTGCAATGTGCAAAAATTGTAGAAATCAAGATCAAATAAAACACCGTTTCATTCGCCCAAGCGGGTTTCCAGCTGATAAATATTTGGGGATTGAATTTTGTATACTTTTCTAAATTGAGAAAAGTTACATATCCACAAAGCTTCAAGTTCGCATATTCAATTGCACATAAATAATACACAATTTAAAATACCGTGTAGCAGTCACCACAATCACTCAAAGATGCGGAGTGTTGAAGATCCAAATTATGCGATAATAAATTATCAATTTATCATCTATTATCTATTTTCATCAAGTCTGTTTTCTACTTCCACCGTGCGCGCATCAGATTTTCTTTTCCATCATGCGACTCGACTATGAGACTTTTTCCAGTCGAAGCGGATTAAGCCCTGGTACTCCAAAAAAAGTGCAACCCCATAAGTAACCTTCTTTTAAATCTCCAACTTTCTGTAGCTACATACCACGTCTTTTGCCGGATATTGAAAAAAACGGCTTCTCTCCACTTCCGAATATCGCGAATTAATAACTTCATTTCGTTTCGCGGCAGATTCTGTCCAAACGTGACCGAGCGAAATTCACAATCTCTGCCGACCATTGTAAGCAACTAACAGACTATTATCTGAACTCCAACAGTAACATTCTATACGTTCACTTGTTGCCTAGAAGTTCACGCCAACTTATTAGCTGTGCGCTTAAACTAGTGCTTTCTGTTCGCATTTCAAAACTGGTTATGTCTCCTGTTGAGTGCCGAAGCGTGCAGACGTGTGTCTAGTGCTCTGTGACGCCGTGATCTAGTGTCGCCCATCCGTTGATAGTGAATCGAAACAGACATAATCCAAGTGTTTCCTATCTTAGTAGTGAAAAAATTCCAACGCTCCTAATCTCTACCCGAATCATAGCCTCATAGCCTCTCGACTAGTTATTCAATTTGTATTAACTAGCTCGATGATGGCCCAAGAATCGCGACCAGGCTCTCTAGAGCTAAACTATAATTGCACCGCGCTACCTCCTCCGTGGCAAAAGAGCATTATATCCTACCGTTCTATTGACAACAATAACATTAAAAAACGTAAACTGGAAACAGCTGAAATAAACGCAAACGCAAATCGGAACAAACAGTCACTAACCTCAGGTCACCATTAACCGGTCACGGGTGTATTCATGTTTATATGGCCGAACGTTGCGGGCCTTTTTACCAATCGACCAAAATTAATTCCGACTCTTTTCACCTGATATTAAAATTTTTATTTGAATAAACAGACATAACAATTATTTGTTATTAAATGCATAAGATGTTTCGAAGTCATATTCTTTACAATCGTGCCTTGATAATCCGAGTCCAGGTGCTTTGAATTTTGCAACAACTTTAACTTTTTCGAAACTTCAACATGAAGAGTACGTTTCAGCTATTCTGAAAACAGTTAAAACAGTTAAACTGATTAAGTAAAAGTTAAACATAAATGCATGTGCAGTATTGTATTATCGAAATGTTTTCTATGATTTTGTTATACCATTTACGGACACCAACAGGCCTTTCCTTGTCATCCGAGTTTTCGATTACCCGAGGTAGATTCGGTCGATATCGGCTCGGATAATTAAATTTATTACATTTACTACATGCACTTCGCGCTAATTATCTAGCAACTTATCCCAAGTCACAACATTATTCCTTGATAAAATCGAGAAAAACACAGTAGGGGATGAGCCGTTGCATTCAACTCTCTGTGATGATGATTCTTGGAAGAAGGGGTATTTTTCTTCATTATTTGGACTAAATACGTTTATTGGCAAATACAAGAATAAAATACTAGAACCAATTATAAAGTCTGCTTCCTGGAGCTCACTTTATTAGTGGAAGGAAAGGGAAGAAACTCCAAAATATAAAAAATAGAAGGAAACAGATGCTTATGAATGTTCTGTCAACCACGAGAGAAAAGTGCAGGAAAAATGAGAGTAGACGCCGTGACTAAAATGTTTTTGCTTTCAGAAAAATTACATGGCGTGAAATACGTGAATCATATCGATACAAAGGCATTTAAAACATTAAGCGCGAAGCTGGTTTTGATGTGCTTTCTGTTCAAGCAGCGTCGCAGCCGCGATTACTCGGGAGGTGTGAGTTAGAGTATAAGCAGACGATAATACACACATCGCAGTGACAATTTAGTTTCATTTTATACAAATTATAAATGGAAAATAATGAGATGGGGAACTCATTTCGAGTGTGAAAATGAAGTTAAGAGAACAGGGAAGTTGTTTATCAAAAGTTTACCAGAAGCATCCAGCAGAATTCTTCGCTGACGGAATGAAGAAACTTATCACGCGTTGCCAAATATAGATTGATGTAAATGGCAATTATGTCGAAAAATAATTAAGATATTTTATAGGTAATGAATTGAATATTCATTTCCTTACTGTTTCATTGCAATTAACCGTCGTAGTTCACGTTAAAAACGGAACTGCGCCATCATATCTCGCAAAGCAATGTGAAAAAGAATTATTTGTGTTGTTCGATGATTCCGTTAAAAGAAATAATGTTAACATCCATATATCTTTTGTGCGTTCATGTCTACAAAAAGCTAATTACATACTACAATATAAATATGTATAACAATAAGTATAGTTAATAACTATATCAAACCAATATATGAAAACAATATATACATACGTTCACCGCGGAAAGTATATTGACATCCTACAATATGATCTGTTTGATGAGAGATTCGGAGGTAAACGAAAGGTTTGTTCTTCCAAATCGGTTCTTCGTTGCTATTATTGTTTTTTTTTTTTTTTTTATCTATCAATCAGCCGAAACTCGTGCTTTGTAAACAACAGTAGTGTAGCCGATAACGTAACGTTTCATATCATATAAAAAAGTATTAACCTATTTATGTCGAAAAACTGTTAATTTAAATTATATCCTCCGTTTAATTTGTCGTATGAAAGATAAACATAGGACACGGTAAGCAAGTATTACGCTCGGCAAGCGGTATTGTGTTTACGCTGAAACAAACGAAAGACAAGGACAACGAAAACACAAGAGTGCCATTTCGTGTCCTTACCTGGCTTTCATACGACGAATTCAAGTTAAGATATCTGGTGAACTAACAGATCTTTTTAATTTTTTCATAACGAATACAAAGATAGATCGATGAATGTATTTAAAAAAAATATGGTTCCATTTTCAAACATGAAGTTGAAATGGAACCCTACTACTGGATTACAAAAAAGTAATTTGCACCGTATGAGATGTCTTCTTTCGAACTAAACAATTTTTGTTAAACCTTTTTCTGATAACATCAATCTCACGTGAGAAATTCTACCTCTTACTGTTTCGCCATTGGTTAAATATTGAGGTTAGGTTTCTATGCATAATAAATTTCTACGTATAATAAAATATCTACACATAAAATACATATAAAAATTGAAAGTTTTAGACGATTTTGTAGATATCAGACTCAATATATTTGTAGCGGCACATTAGTCAAAGGACATTTCGAATTATATTGTTGTTTTGCCTCGGATGATCAAAACCGTTGGATTAGGTGCAATGCAAAAACAAATAAACTCCGGGCAAAACAATGTCGCCGCTACGCGCAACTGTCGAACAATGACGAATTCAAATATCCCGGCTCTCCTCCAGACGATATAAACATAGGGATGCGATCGCGAGCGAGGAGAGTATAATACGAATCGTATGCGATTAAGAGGATTTATTGACGGTCGATATCGAGTATCTGTGCGACGAACGCTACGGGATTAACTTTACAACACGGACTCTTTACTTGTAAATCGAGTACTTTAAATACACGGACGAATATATTAATTAACGCCTCGTTAATTCCAACCTAACTAATCCTCCACATATTATTTAAATCATGTTCATATCTAATTGTAATAACTTGCAACAGAATCTGAGAACTGAGATTTGTGTTTTTTCATTCATAATTTTTGATTAATAAATAGGAAAGGTAACGAATGAATATACTGTATCAGTTTTTTTAAAATTAAACAATGCATTTTATGATTAAAATGCGGACATTATAACAACTAATTCAGCAATAGTAGATAATCAAAAAGAAGTAGAGAAAAAACTTACCATAACAGCATGGAAAAGAATTTATGAGGAATTGTGTTACTGGAAGAAGCTTCTTTGTGTATCACGAAGTGCATCAGGGGGGGGGGGATTCTTAAACAAATTTCGTAAAAAATTACTATCTATAAGATAAATACAATACGAGATTCGAAGAATAATTAATACTAACAAAAACATAATTATTTTATATGAACATAATATTCAATTATAAAAATATTTATACGTTAAGTTCTGTTATTAGTAACCATTATCGATGACCGATTTTATTTTTGGTTCTGAATAAGCATTATCTTTGATGAAAACATTTTTTAGCGAGAGAAAATAAAATAGGAAGAACGATCTAACATTTATATAAAAAACTGTAATCGATATGTTTAATTAAAACCAAAACATAAATATGTATAACATCACTCTTACGTTAATATAAATGTATAAATGCAAGTAGTACATGAGAGACGAGAAATATAATAAAAATAAGAAGAAAGAAAAATAAGAAAACTGTATTGGTTTCTACGACTTACTTCCACATGTGAAAGAATCTATCTGGTTGCCGTATGACCTATCCTAGAGACAGTACAAAGTTATTAGATTAAAATAATTCACAGAAAGTTTTTAATTCATAAAATTTACAAGTATAAAGTATTTACCCCGAATAAATCCTTTTTATAGAAAATCGCAAGTCAACTTTCGAATAACCAAATTTTATATTTTATCTAGCAACTAGCACTTCTTACTAATTGCTCAAACACTTGCTAAACACAAAAATTGGAAAGTTCAAGTAGGTAAGTATTCCGTAGCACGTTCACACTATCGCGTCTCGAATATGAAAGACTGTCGAACAATACCATCCCTAATAAAGACAAATTCGTACTGCTTGTTCATTGGCTACGCATCTGGACTATAAGCGAAACCTGTACGCTGCGCAAATGTCTCTGCGCCGATTATATTTCAATTTTACTGCAATACAATAACGACTTTACATCTTGAAAATTGTCACTATTACGCTGCTGATTTTTATATAGATATTATATATCAAAGTGTATAAAATATGTAAGTGCAAAATATATTCAAACTATGTAACAATTGTGCAATATTTTACATTGCGAATACGATTTTAATTGCTCATCATGATCTTTTATTATAGTTTATTTACTGATTGTCAAATACAATGTAAATAAAAATCTCAATTAATATATATAACGTATAGAATATATGTATATATAATATATATATAATATATAGTATAGTATGTGTATATATTATGTATATAATAGTAACTAAATTATGTATATAGTATATATATATATAATAACATATAGAATAAATTTAAATATACATATAACGAATAGAAGAATTATTCAATAAAAATCAAAAGTTTTATATGATAGCATCCAATGTAATAATCTTTTAAACAAAGTTATTCTTATGCTGCTATGAATAATTTGTAAATCAGGAAAAATCGCGGACAGAGGAAAATGCATTAGACATAGAGTCCCGCGCCACTGCATTATGTTGGACTCGGCAAGATGGTAGCGCCATATCTACTAAAACCTCCTCCTCTTCGACCGTTACAGAAGCGGTAATTGAGGTAATTTCAACCCTGGGACTGTCATGCGGCATTACTTCAGGGTTGTCCTCTACATAAGCGCACGTAAAGATTACCAGATGGAGGGCTCTATAAAGACGAATAAAAAGTTTCTCTATAATGTATCGAACATAATTATCTTTAAAAAACGGACGAATAAATGTTCTTTCTGAAGAAAAAATTAATGAATAATGAATAAGAATGAGAATAAAATTTTAGATAATAAATTATTTAAGAAGTTGCCGGCAGCTTGAATTTCCATGATATGCTGTAGAAATCAACATTTTCAACAACTTCATTCTTGGCAGTTTACCGCCGCTCGGTTTTAGTTTCCGAAATATTCGCAAAAATCTGTCGGTAACACTACATGTATATCTCTAACACAGTCGCAAGCAGAGCTGACACGTTTGCCGCTTTGTTCGGCGTGTTGCTTGGCGATTTGTTTATTTACATCTATTAGACATTGATGTTTTTGCCTTTGAACTATACTTTCCGCGTCTAATAATAATTAATTATTTATTATTCGTAGTAATAGTCGTATTCGAAACTGTAAGAATCATTGCTGATATTAGCTGAAATGTATTTAACTTGAAATGATAACGATAAAATATAAAGCTTAATATAAACCGTAATTATGTTATTATTTATTACACAAACCTGGCCAGCTTCCTTACAGGGGCCGGATTTAAAAGACTTAGATTATTCTAAACCTAACTCATACCATTAATGATAATAATTTTTATTACGCAGTTCTGCAAGCGGCTATAATTCGAAGGATCCGTGGAATACCCAAGTTCGTCCAGTATTCGTTTATATATTGCATGTAAACGGAAGATGAGAGTTAGGTATGCATTTGCATTCTAAATTCGGCCACAGCAAAGTAGTTGACAAACAATACGAAATTATACGGTGCTACAGTCACACAATTATATATATCATTCACTGTAGTGGTGGTACCGACATATTTTAGCAAAGATCTCGCAAAATAGGGCCGAGTAGTGATAACATGCAAAGGAAAAAGTTGTTTAAAACGTCGATTTCTATGACATAGTGAAAAATCACCGAAACCCACGCTGCCGGCAGGATTCTATATAATAACCAAATTTTATTCGTTATTACTTATTCGACAGACTACCGATTTTAGGATCCTGATATACACAGTATCCGAATTTAACCTATAAATGCAAATTGCTCGTAAACTGATTGCCGTGTCAGAAAAATGTTGAGACAGGAATTTAATGGTTTCGCGGGTGTAATTAGTATTTCTGTAAATAGACGCATAGGGGACATATGAAGGTAACGTGCGTTTTTTTAAATAGAATTATATAATTTTTAATGCGTTGATTCATTTTGACATTTCTTATAAAAAATGAATATCCTATACATATTGAAAAATTATTCATTCAGATATTTTAACTTTTTTTTTTTTTTTATTTAACGTGGAGGAAATCCGCACGGACATCAGGCCTGCTTTTGGGCGAAGCGGCGTGGTAGGTGTCGGACTCCAACCGACTAAAACCTCCACGATGGACCTCCCGGCTGCGATCGAGAGAGGCCCGGGGAACCGGTGAGCGACAACACCGGGCCCCCCTCCGCGCACAAAGAGCCTCCTCATAAGGGGCGGTGGCGGTCACGTCACACCGCGCCTCGTCGCCGTAGCTGCCATGCAAGGCAGTCGGTTCCCCTACCGGACTGCTTGGCTGTACTACGTATAATGCCAACACCACACGGAGCGGTCACTCATCCTAGATCGCCCCGTGCCCGACGCTGCTTAACTTTCGTGATCTTACGGGAACGAGTACTTTTATAAATATATATATGTCGGAGATGGAAAGACACCGGAGCCTTCCCTTTGGAACCTCGGGAAAACTCCTCAATACTGTAATCTAGATTCTAACGTAGCTGTAATTAAACAAATGTCGTCGTTTAATCCAATTGTATTTGTTTGAGATTTACGATAGTGAGCTTGGGCTCGAGGCGAAAACCAGTCGCCGAACGTAGCCGCGGTCAAGGGATGAACGTGTCGTCTAACAAAGGCATGAAAGTAACTCTAGAGCTCTTCTTAAAAAAGGACATAGTTGTAGCGACACTCGACGGTAAACATCCTAACGGTCTCCGTCCCGTGGCTCGCCACACGCAGACTCTATTCTTCGAGTAGGACGATTACCAGATGTCGACGCGTCTTCACAGTACAAGTTCAGCTAGCCCGAGGACCCGCTATAAATCTTAGAATTTATTTAGCTAAAGTCCTTCAAACGGACAAACAGTCTTTGTTCCAACTATGGGAAGTTAGGAGAAATCTATTTTTCTCACGAACGACGTCTCCCACTAGCAACTTTCTCTTAAGGGCGGCTAGC
>JACXIO010000097.1:0-10291 GCA_014737335.1 Bombus polaris | reverse complement strand
TTAACGAGACAAGATAAAATTAAAATAAATTAATTACATGAAATTGTATCGCTAAGACCAGCCAATAGTCTAATTATGTAAAGAATTCTATATATACTTTATTTAATTGGCAAACATAAAAAATAAATTATATAGAAACTATATCATCGGAACTAGGTAACAATTTAAAATCTATATATGTGCTTCACTTGTAAACAAAAGAAATATAAACACATAGATTCACGTGCACATTGCTAATTAATATATTAAAATTTAAAGAGACCCTATGCGAAGTAACATTATGAAACACATATATACGCATATAAACATAATCTAACAAACGTAAACGAATTAAAATACACGATACCACATTAACATTTGAATGCATTTAAACCAATTTTTACACTGTAAAACATACATAACCACAGTTCAGTATCAAACACAACCAACACAAATATCACACGATTCTTCAGGTAACACTTAGCACATTGATTGCATCTTCTGGAACTACACATCCAATTTTGGAACTCCCCTTTCTCTTGTCCTGAAATAATACATAGTAAATATTAAAATAAAATATAAAAAAAAAAATACATACAAATCAAGAGAATAATAAATAAAAAGGAGATTTACGAAATAGTCCTTAGACTATTTCTGGTGGCAACAACTACCCTATTAATCAAAACTTAAATTACCTTTCGAATACTATTATTCCTTTTCCTTCTCGATTAAACTAGCGACTAATATAATTGAAGACATAAACGAAAACGTAACAGTAAATATATATATATATATAATTTTTGGTGGCAGCGGTGGGATACGCTCCACAGAGGATTAAAGTTATTACGATTATCGATAAAATAGAAATCTAGGGAATAATGGCAACCAGATTAGAATCATTAGACGAAGACGTGATCTTGTTATTGGAAAAACTTAAAGCATGGGATGCGAATTTTCGCGATATGAGTGCAAAAATGAATGAATTACAAAACAATGTGCTCGAACTCAAAACAAAAGTGGAACCTGAGTCACCCGTATCGCAGCCGGCAACTCAACAAGAGACAACACAGCCAGGTAGATATCCTCAACCGCTTAAATAAAAAGACGCGATCGAGTCAGTACCGGTGTTCGACGGACACCGACCCTCGGTATTTCAATTTTTAAGAGCATGCGAACGCGCGCGAAACATGGTTCCTAGGTATCAAGAACCTCAGTTAGTAAAATTATTAACAAATAAGCTTCGTGGACACGCGCTTCTCGCCGTCGAAGACACGGAACTGATGAGTTTAAATGATTTCGAGAATAAATTAAAAGATCTGTTCGGTCCCAAAAAATCTCTTAACGAATATAAAGGAGAATTAGAAACGATATTTCAACGACCTGGGGAGGACATATTTGACTATATGGATCGCGTTAGAAATCTTAGATTAGCAATAATGGACGGAGAAAGGGGCGACTACGGCATTATATCCCCCGACGTCCAAGATACAATAGACTGGGAAACGAGAGAAGCCTTCGTTAAAGGACTCCCGAATGAAGTGTATGTGCGAGTAAAGATAGCAGGATACCACACCTTAGAAGACGCGTATCGTCAAGCCATTAAGGCAACACATGAATTAAAACAAATAAACGATAGAACACGATCGCAACGACCGACACCCCCGAACAATTACAAACGTGACACTGTACGTCCCTTGAACACTAACAACGATATCAGAAACAATCGCCAAGATCGAAGATCAGTACCTCCATCGCAGAATTATTCAAACGCCTCGAGACAAATACTATTACATGTAACTATTGTAAAAAACCTGGGCATTTAGTAAAAGACTGTTACAAATTTAAAGCCCGAGTAGATGCTGGAATAATCACACCCTATGCTTCAATACAATCGGGAAACCTAATACGTCCTTCGAGGGAATGGGGCGAACCTCGAAGGAACGATACGTCGAATCGCCCAAGAGTACAAGCGGCAACAAGGAGACCGGCGCCTACGATGATAAACAATACGAGGCCAGCCACCCCCGCGAGATCGATTTCGCAACCTACGACGAGGGACAGAGCAAACGTAATGCCGGCTGTAAAGTCAAACGAACAGCCACTAAATACTGTGGGGGAGTCATCCCGCAGCTACACGAAAACACAAGCAGAAAATCCGGAATTTCAAGAACAAAAGGAAAAAATGATGCGGAAGCAACCAACGAAGGAAAACCACCAGGAGTCGGACTCAGATTTGGAAGACGACCTCTCCGGGTTATTTCAGTAAAATTAAATGACTCTCCAATAACTCCAACTGCACGAATAGTTTCCCCAGATTTAAAATCCAAGACGAATTTATTATTAGACTCTGGATCAGAAATCAATATTATCAAAAAACCTGCTTTACCCGATTCAGCTATCATCAACGAAAAGGAATCAGTCGAAGTTCGAGGAATTACGGCAACGAGCCTGGTCTCCCTAGGGCAGACAGTAATACGGGTTGCGGGCCATCCAGTTATTTTTCATGTAGTTGATGGCTCATTGCTGATCGATCAAGACGGAATCTTAGGATCCGAATTTTTCGCAGGACGCCAAGCTCGTTTGGATTACGAGAAAAAGCATATCAAATGGGGAAATATTTACATTCCCTTCGATACTAAAGAAAAAATAATCATACCAAAACGAAGTTCAGTAACGCGCTCAATTAATATAGCAAATCCAGAGATAAAAGAGGGATTTATTCCCAGAATCGAACCGATCAAGGGGATTTATTTTGGTAATGCAGTTGTGAGGAACCATAAAGGAAAAGGTTATATGAGAATAATAAATATTACTTCAAGAAATTATGAATTTACAATACCAACTATGGTAATTAAAGAATTTGAAAACCTTACTCCGCTTCCTAGTACGGCGTGCAATGCAATTTTAAAATCAAAGGAAAGTAGATACGATAAACTAATTGGATTACTACGACTCGAACACTTGAACGAAGAAGAAAGGAAAAACGTCAAAGAATTGATTCGTAATAATCAAGATAGATTTCATATTCCAGGAGATACGCTGGAAGCAACCGAAATTCTAGAACATAGAATAATTACAACGGATAATATACCAATTAATACTAAACAGTATCGATATCCACCAGTACATCGGGAAGAGATAAATCGACAAATTCAAGAATTACTAGACACAGACGTCGTGGAACCATCGATATCTCCATATAATTCTCCGCTATGGATTGTACCGAAAAAACCCGATTCGCAAGGAAACAAACGTTGGAGACTAGTTATCGATTACAGGAAGTTGAATGATAAAACGATGGGTGATGCTTTTCCACTCCCCAACATCACAGAGATATTGGATCAATTAGGAAGTGCAAAATATTTTTCTACATTTGACTTGGCATCAGGTTCTCACCAGATCCGTATGTCACGGGAGGACGCCCACAAAACTGCATTTTCGACACCGTACGGACATTTCCAATTCAAAAGAATGCCCTTTGGATTAAAAAATGCCCCAGCAACATTTCAACGCTTGATGAACTCAGTGTTATCTGGACTGCAAGGAATAGAACTATTTGTCTATCTGGACGATATAGTGATTTATTCGAGGTCTCTCCAAGAACACGAAACTAAATTTAACAAATTAATGGAAAGACTAAGGAAAGCTAAATTACGATTACAACCCGACAAGTGCGAGTTTTTACGACACGAAGTAAATTATTTAGGACATATAATTAGTGAAGATGGCGTAAAACCCGACCCAAAGAAAATCGAAGCCGTGTCGAAATTTCCACGACCAAAAAGGGTGAAAAATATCAAACAGTTTTTGGGACTAGCAGGATACTACAGAAGATTTATATCCGATTTCTCCAAAGTCGCAAAACCATTGACACAACTATTAAAGAAGGACACTCCCTTTAAATGGACAGAAAATCAAGAAAAAGCATTCAACGATTTAAAAACAGCCCTAATGACAAAACCTATTCTGCAATATCCGGATTTTTCTAAACCCTTTAACCTTACAACAGACGCATCAGGATATGCAACAAGCGGGGTATTGAGTCAAGGACCGATCGGAAAAGACCTACCGATAGCATACGCCTCGAGACTATTAAATCCCGCTGAACAAAATTATTCTACTATAGAAAAAGAATGTTTGGCAATCGTCTATAGCGCACTACACTTCCGACCGTATTTATACGGAAGAAAATTTACTATCGTAACCGACCATAAGCCTCTAGTGTGGATGCATTCTATCAAAGATCCTACCTCAAGAATTTGGAAGTGGAAATTAAAATTGTCAGACTTCGAATTTGATATTATATATAAAGAAGGTAGGGCGAACGCGAATGCAGATGCATTATCCAGAAACCCTCCTGAGGTCTGTCTACCAATAAGGAAAAGAGAGGAAGGTACACCGATTCGATATCCTGCCCCAAAAAGATTCGAACTAGATACATCAACCGAGGACTCTCTCATATTCGAAGCTAAATCACGCGAGCTATCGCAACGCGATATACGAAAGAAACAGGGAAAAACCTTCATACGAAAGCACCTCGCCCTAGAAGAAACACCCATAAAGTATTTCGACCAAGCACTAGCCGAAATCGATGCAAACAGAGACGAAGAACCAATCACCCAAGAAATAAAAGACAGCGATACAATGAGCGAAGAAGAAGAACCCTCTGTAACAATTTCTGAATCAAACCAACAACAAGAAAGGGAGGCGAGACCTGCGGTACTTGCGGAACTAAGAATTTCGGAAACGCGAGATTCGATTACGAGAGTAAATGATCACAAAGTAATATTCATCGATCTACAAGGCACTCCGTTAGATAAAGGAGCTTTGGAAATGAAGGAGACAGGGAAATTGCCTCGTTATGAAAATTTAATGTTGGAGAGAGCAAGATTGAATTACGATTCCGGGAAATACATTATATCCCTACCGATAAAGGAAGATCGAAATATTTCAGTAACGCCCGAAAATTTATTAAATTCATTAAGGTCTTTGCTGGACGTAGTAAACGAAAAACAATTAACTTCCTTCAGCATTAGCAAAGGAAACCTGGAGGAGATACCCTGGCGATATACAATCAGGAAATTAAAGGAAATACTTATGGAAAAAACCATATCCATCACCATTTGCACCGGGGAAGTGATCACCCCGTCTGTGGAAGCGCGAAACAACATAATACGAGAGAAACACGAATCATGCGTAGCAGGACACAAAGGAATAACAAAAACTTATCAAAGAATACGACAACACTACTATTGGGAAAACATGAAAAAGGAAATCCAGGATTACGTAAGAACATGTAAAGAATGCCAATTGAAGAAGCTCACAAGGATAAAAACAAAACAACCAATGGTACTTACAGACACACCAGGCAAAGCGTTTGACAAAATTAGTATGGATATCGTCGGTCCATTACCAAAAACTCAAAAGGGGAATGGATATATATTAACTATCCAAGATTTGTTGACAAAGTACTCGATCGGGATTCCGATAGGTGGAATCTCTTCAGCCGAGATAGCGGACGTTTTTGTAAAACGATTTATTTGTCGATTCGGGTCGCCAAGGGCCATTCTCACTGATCAAGTGGCGAACTTTACATCCTCATTAATGAAGAAAGTAGCAAAGAAATTCCACATTAAACAATATACCACATCGGCATACCACCCACAAAGTAACGGTTCAATCGAAAGATCCCACCACATATTAATTGAATATCTCAAGTTATACATCGAAAATTCCAGAAACTGGGATGAATGGGTGGAACTAGCCATGTTTTCCTATAATACCTCTGTACACGAAGGAACGAAATTCTCTCCGCATGAATTAGTTTTTGGCCAGGGAACCTACTGGTGAAACGACGATTGAAGAGAACATGGAACCAACATATGAGGAATATTTCAGAGATTTGTTCGATAAAATCAACACCGTGCAACAAATAGCAAGAGAAAATTTGATGAAATCTAAGTTGAAGTCCAAGGAATATTATGATAGACATATCAACCCGCAAAATTTCAAGGTAGGAGACCTGGTGTATCTACTGAAAGAACTTAGCAAAGGAAAATTTTCTAATCAATATACAGGACCACACAAAGTGTTAGAAATTTTAGAAAATCAAAACGTTAAGATCCAGGTGAAAGAGATCCCGCGAACGGTACACCTAAACAAACTAAAACTAGCACACCACCGAAACAGACCACCAGAACGATCTCAGGAAGCAACATAGTACAACGGTATATCGTAAAATGTAACCCGTCAAATACTGCGGATAGGAAAATTAAAAGGGAAAATCAAAAGAGAAATTACTATGTGCATCTTAACTATTATTTGAATATAAAATGTATTATTCAACAAAATAACTACAAACAGTGAAAGTGAAAAGTACCTTGCTAACAATTACTTAACGTAGAAAGAAGTGTGTGTGCAAATATAGGTTATGTATCCCTGTTTGCGGAATATAATGTATGACAGCCAGCTAAAACAAATGAACGAATCAACTTCAATTGTCTCGATGCAAAATACAATATTACTAAATGCTATAACAATGTTGTGGTTAAATCAAAGGGACATGTGTCACTGCTCATCGAATAATACAGACAGTAGAGACCTAAAAAGAAAAGAAAAGGGCAAAATTATTATGTGTGCTCCAGTTAGTGTTTGAATATAAAACGTGTCAATTCAATAAATAAAGCAGTAAAAGTGGAAATTACCTTGTGAACAAGTGTACGTGCAAATATAGGTTATGTATCCCTGTTTGCGGAACATGGTGTATGACAGCCAGCTGAAACAAATGGGTGAATTAACCTCAATTGACAACAATATTAAGGTTAAAATTGGAGAAAACAATTATATGAACGGTCAACGATCGATGTTCGACAACAGACCCACAGCCGGCCAATAAGGAAAAAGGAGACCATCTTACTTACAGGTACGAGAATACCACAGGTAATAAATATTAAGAATGACAAATATAACCTGAAAAAGGGAGCAATGTTAATAAAATGCCTTGGAATGGAAATTGATCATAGTATTAAAATTCATTACTCACGTTGAAAGGATATACACAGGAGTCGGTGCAGTTACAAGGAGCTTACCATTAAATTCAAGTAGACACATACAGAATATTGAAGCAGACACTACTGGGACGGTTAAGAAGACAACAGGAAACTGAAAAATCAAGAGGAAAATTAGTGACATTATAATAAAATAATTCAACGTAATAATTGATGTAATGGTTTCCGCAAACAAAGAACAGACCATTTTGCTCTGCAAATACTTACAAAATACAGCGTTCTTCTTTCATACTTACAGATCTAAGATAAATAAAGGTAGTCACAATAAGTGCTGAAATGTAATGAAGAATGTAACGAAGAACCAGACGATGCCAAATACGCACCATATAAATACTCCAAGTAAGCGATGCAGCGTTGGAAAAATAAAATCGAAGAAACTATAAACAATAATAATTCAATAAGCAAGGTTTAACTAATAATATATGGATTAGTCATACCATACAAATATGAAACAACAACAAATCACAAGTAGGAAGTAGTGATAAATTAATAAAGGGAATAGAAACGACCAATAAATACAGAAATAGGTTAGAAATTTATCAAGATAAGTTAACTGCGTATCAACGTCAAACGTAATTAAATTAAGAGATTATTATATTGTATTGTATTATTATAGTATTATTATTATATTAAATTAGATATAAGGAAATAAGGTTATATTACATAATTGTGACCGATGATATGCACATGCTAAATCAAATCGATTAAACGAAGCTATACGAATACGAACCCCTCGCAATCAAGCAGTTAAACAGTGCTCTTAATAATTTATAGATTCCAACAACAACACAATTCACATCCTAATACGTAACATACAGCAGATATGTACACATGATAACAAACACAAAACAATATTAATGTCACCCCAATTTGCATTTACACTAAAGTAGAGATAAAAGTGAGTAACAAATAAATAATAATTTCGGTATTAAATAAAGGTTTAAAACATATCACCACACTCTTACTGGACACTTTTTAGAAATAATACTGAACGTCACAAGCATGAAATAGCTCCTACAGGTAATAATTACACACACTACAATAAACACAAATCATATTATTTCCATTGCGATTGCATGTTATCTATTAAAAATAAAGATACAAATAATTAACAGATAGAAGTCACCACATGCTAGACACGTTCACAAGCGGCCATTTTGGAAATGATACTGTTCGTCGAGAACATGAGATAGTTTCCATATACAATAATTATACACATCATAATAAACACAAATAATATTATTTCCATTTCATCCACACATCGCTCATTACAATGAAGATACAAATAATTATCAGATAAATAATTAGTTCGACATTAATAAAAGTTACTATACGCCAGGAACAATCACGAGCAGCCATCTTAAACTATCACGAACAAGGAATAGTTCCTATGCATGCATAATGAAGTAAATACAATAATAATTACACACTAAAATAAACATAAAATAATGTTATTCCTACTTCAGCCGTACGCCAACTACTAAAATAAAATCACAATTAATTAAAAAAAATAAGTAATAAATCCGCAATAGTAAAAATCACCATACACTAGGGACATTTTCAAGCCGCCATTTTGGAAACAATGTTAACAAACGCATGCATGTAATAATTTTTATACAAATTGTAAATAAATAATATTTTCAAATTAAACTTAATAATAATAATACGAAGGGAAAAGGGTATCTGAATAATAATTAATACAAACAATACATCGTTATCGTATAGCAACAAGAATATTGGGAATTAATAAAGATCAACCATGAGAGGTGGTCTATAAATTAAATTTTGCGGATAACTACAA
The DNA here is from genome assembly GCA_014737335.1 of Bombus polaris. Taxonomy (NCBI): domain Eukaryota; kingdom Metazoa; phylum Arthropoda; class Insecta; order Hymenoptera; family Apidae; genus Bombus; species Bombus polaris. The sequence continues at coordinate 1,444 of JACXIO010000097.1, read as the reverse complement.
CAAACTACCAACTATTCTCGATTGATGAATTAATAGACATTAAAGCAATAAAATGAGGAATAACGAGACACTCCGTATGCAAGAAATGGGGCCTCCCTTTCAAAGAAAATATATGAACATGCTAACTGTTTTATTATGTATGTACAGAATGGGTGGTCAAATCGTCAATTTATGGGCGGAGAACCAGGAAATACCCATACCGATCTTCGATCCAGAAGGACCTGAAGAAATTCAGTCTTGCCTCTGCACACGGCTAACACAAACAGTCTATCGTTTTATTAATTACTATCTTTGTCAAAATTGTTATGATCACCTGAACGCGGACGAACAGGATTTGTACGAAGACTCGCCGAATCATTTCCTATGCGGAGGAACCGCTGGAACGTGGGTATCGTACTGTAATACATGTGGGATGAATGTAGCAGAACTACGACCGGTTATACACTGCGCCCTATGTATAGATATTTATGTTAATCTAAATCGTCTCGATAGGGAACTCTTAATTCAAGGAGTAATGACCCGAGCGGTCACAAGATAAAACGTTCGCAACTGTACAAACAATTGTAGAACAATTTCATTCACACTCACACAAAAAAAATATATATATATATATAAATTTATAAATAATATCCACAACGCCCATTCTTACTTATAATGTAAGCAATCTACATAATACTTATCCCTATCAATAATATATATATACATGTATAGATATAAGCCGAGTGCCTATCGTTATATACACATGAAACCAGGAGGCAACGATCCTATCTAAATCACATGTTAACAACACCACAGAAGCACACAAGACACAAATAAGGACAATGAATGAACCAAGTAATAATATAATCCTTCATTATGCGCAGAAATGGGAGCTCGCTTCCAAAATTACGAAGAAAGAGGGAAATCATCTCAAACCCCTCCCGGCTGGTCACTAATCATTGACCATCCCGAGATACGTGATGAATTACTCCGCTGTTGCTGCATCCGGATAGTCCAACACGTTTATATGGTCGACGACGGTCTATTCTGCCAAGATTGTTATTACGAAATGGACCCAGACGATCAGGACTTATGTGAAGAAGCCCCGAGCCATTTCAGAAGGAGTAGACCATCGACATATTGTAGACGATGCGACATACGAATTGCATATCAAATACCCGCTATAACATGTTATGACTGCGCGGAAGAACTCCTCGAATTAATCATAAACCAATAAATAAATAAAATGTATATGTAACAAACACCGACATAAAGAACATAAGCATAAGTGAACTAATAATAAATAAAATCTTGTTAATAAAACCACAAACATAATGGTGTATTGAATGAAATCTTGACAGGAAAATGAATTACTTGGTCATCCTACTCTATCTCATCGGAACAACCCACGGTTTAATAGGATACGATTGCAATGGTAACCATTTGAACGTCACTACTATCTCGC
>JACXIO010000096.1:0-10275 GCA_014737335.1 Bombus polaris | reverse complement strand
AGGACTCGTGGTGGCAGTGGTTGATGGCCAAGATGCTGGCAAGAGGGCCGAATCTAAGGTGTATTGGCTCCACCGAATGGCCTTCGGCGGGTGAGCAGCGTCCCACCTGCTCCGGAACCGTCCTGGAGAGACGGTAGGGCTTAGAATGTGCCCCGTTCGACCTCAGACGAGCGACAGCCCCTGCAGGCTTAGCTAATAAGGTAACAAGGTACTGGGTGCCTTGTGCGATGGTTGGGCGTCAATCCCAACCCCTACGGCCCTAGGGGTGCCCGTGTGCTGTATGGAACACTATCCGAGGAAAGTACCCGTTACCTAAATCTAGAATACCTCGTTCGGCTGATCCGTGCCTACCTCAACGATAGGTGGGTAGGGTATGCCAGCAGGGAGGGGGAGGAAAGTCGGTGTTCCGCAGGGCTCGGTGATGGGACCGACCCTTGGATCATCGCGTACGAGGAGGTTCTGCGTTGCCCGCTACTCCTATATATAAATAATCACCAACCTCGGTTAGTTGCCAGGATATTCGCAAAAATCTATCAGTACTACTACAGTGAATTTTATCTATAGGTTGCAGGTATGATAGCGTATATGTCAGAATTAGTTGCCGGCCGCCGGCTACTTTACCTTTGTGAACAAGGATTGGACGAACTTAAATTCCCATGCACAATTGCATATCCAAGGCTCTAGTCTGTTACAAATTATAATTCAATTAAAGTGAATATCTTTAATGTATTGATTTGGGTTTAGTTTAGGTTATCAACTAGGCGTAGCTAGGTAGCCAGCCAGATTGAGGCAGTCCAAGCGAAACGTGATATCATCACTGGAGGAAAGGATGGCGTGCCACATGAGAAAGCCGAGAAGGCAGGAGGTGATAACCTACGCCGAAGCCTGTTGCAAAGATAGCGAGGACGAATGGATGCTCGGTAACAGGCGTAGGAGGCTTAGGAGCCGAATTGTAAGCATGACGGGGGCGGAGACGCTCGAAGGACGGACCCTTGCCAGGGAGAAAGCAGAGAGAACTCCAAGGAGAAGGAGAGAGGCTATCCTTGTTAAAGTGGAACAGGATACCAATTGGATTGACTCATACAGGGAGATGGTGGGGGCGAAGAATACCCTGAAGCAGACAACTGTCGTCTGGAAGACGAGGGCGGGACACATCCGAATTGAATTAAATAATAAGGTAACGGCTGGGGAGGTTGCGGAAAACCTGAGAAAGGCAATGCGTCAGGGGATGGAAATTGTTCCCTTGGCGAATAGGGAGACCTTGAAAATCAGGAATATGGACCCTACTGTTATAGAGGAGGAATTTGTCTAGAACATATCCACTGAATTAAATTTGAAGGAGGAGAGATGTATAGAGGTGAAGTCCCTAAGGATGATGTCGTGGGGAACACAGCAGGCGGTGGTTGTGCTGCCGGCGTGTATCGTCCCCAGGGACAGACCGATCATTAAAATTAAAACAGGAGTGACGATTGCGTCTGCGAGGATTCTGCCTAACATAGTGAGATGTTGTAGGTGTCACATGCTGGGGCATAATGCGACCAGGTGTACGATAGTGATTTCTGGTGGAGCGTTATGCAGAAGATGTAGGGACAGGGACCACACCATAAACCAGTGCACAATCTGCCTGAGGAAGAATAGCAGCAACCTGAGGCACATTACCGGATCCCTGGCGTGCCCTATAGCAAAAGATAGGATGAGGAGAGGTAATCCTGGCAGAAAATAAAAATCTTAATAATTAACTTGAATAGATGCAGGCTTGCACAGGATTTGATGTACCAGTATGCCGGCGAAGCGGGAGTGGACGTGGTCTTCATAATGGAGCCTTATAGGCAGCAAACATACTGGTACAATGACGATAAGGGCGATGCGTCGTTATGGGTGACGCTCTTCAAAGGGAAGCAACCAGACGAGACCACCTTGGTCGCTAGTGATGGAATCGTAGGAGTCAGCTTGGATAACGTGTTTTGCATCGGGGGTCAGAGCTCCACCAATGTGAAGACGGAACAGTTTGCCAGCTACGTCCAGGAGTTGAACACACTGATTCAGGCGACCAGGAAGAATTAACCAGCAATGATGATCGCCGGAGATTTTAACTCAAAGGCCAATGCATGGCGAGACCATGGAAATAACAACAGGGATACCAGTCGCCTGAACATGTTCGCGAAGAATAGGATCGTCCCGATCAGGATGAATGAAGATTACACATTCTGCACGAACGGTAGGAAAAGTTTCCTCGACTAGAGCAGAGGAAAAGCTCAGAGGGCTAGGACTGAGGTAGGAGCGACGCGATTCATTTGAATGAAATTTATAAAGTTAGTAAGAGGAAACTTATGAGGGCGATCAAAACCAATAAGGAAAGGTTCTGGAGGGAGCTCTGTGTCACGCTGGATAGGGATCCTTGTGGGAGGCCGTATACTGCGGTCATGCCTAGGATGGCCTGCAGAGTCCAGACGGACGGCCTCCAATTGGACAGGGACCGATCTATAGTTGACGAGCTCTTCCTGACGAGATCAACGTAGAGAAGGCAAGGTACATTGAGGAATCGCAACGGAGAAGAGGATGAAAGTGATGACTACAGGATCTCAGAGGAAGACCTGATGGATGCCTGTAGGAAGATAAACCCGAACAAGGCGGTTAGTGTAGACGGTGTGGCGGCACTCGACAACCAAATACAGCCACTCAACTCTAACTAAGCAACGGACACGTGGCGCAGTTGTTAGCGTCTTGGGTTTCGAACGTTCGGGACCCGGGTTCGATTCCCGGCGCTCGTAGTCCGATTTTATTTCCACGCACAAAAAACGGAGGAAAAATCAGCAGCGACATCTACAGCCCCTAGCGACAATTACACCGGATCAGCCAACAGCCAACTACAATTATCACGGACAACACATATATATATCTCCACCTCAGTTATATTGAATATTAAAGCTATTAAGTTGTTGGAATGAAGTGCATATTGTAATCTGCTAACTCAGAGTTATCTTCAATTAAACCATCTCTGTTCTCCTAAACGCAATAGGGTATCCATCATTTCGTGGCATCGATTGTATAATCGTAACGGGAATTTACAACTCTCATTGGTGTTACGTCGCGCGAAAAGGTCCGCGCGACGTCCTTCAATGTCTGACCATCAAGGCCCAGTCACCGTTAGAGAGACCCGCAATAAACCTAAGGCCCCACCATAAACCGAGTCTTATTCGCTTGCAGGAACCCTTAATCCTGCAAGTATTCTCGGTTTATGGCTGGTACATAAAACAGTCCTTAGGTCTATTGTACGTTCTGACAAATTACGGAGAAAGCAGGAAGTTACCTAATGGGAAAAACTAAATAGCGGCCTAACGGAAAAGCTGGTTTTTCCCATGAACAATGTCGCCACGTTGTTAAGAGCTTCTTCCTCCTATCTTGATCATTAACATGGGTCCTAACCAATCGGCATCGCGGACGCTTTCCCTCACTTCACCTACGACAGCAGGAGGGTCAAGCAGTCTTTTCTCGATCAAGCATCAAGTCATTCTTTAACAAGCATCAGTTCAAGTCAGTCTTCAACAAGGATCCGCTCAAGTCAGTCTTCATCAAGGATCCGATCAAGTCAGTCAACAAGTCGAATACAGTCAGTCGACACAACGCATCATACGCGGCAACACGAACAGAGTCTCAGGTCGTACTCATTCGTATTCATCTTATAACCATAACTAAGACAATTAAATGGATAATTTATAACTCTCGTCACCACAGTTCCAACGCTCTTTTTCACGCGGACTACACTCCTCGAAAACGCTGACAACACTCTGACTTCTCAACTCACACTGACTGTTTATTCGTTTTTCTCCCTTAAGCATCCATTTGACTGTTAGTGGCCATGGTCATGTCACGTAAACTTGAGGCTTAAGTGATGAGAACAAGAAGGTTGAGCCGTAACACAACTATTAACTTTCTTTTTTATTAAACTTTATTCTTCACTTCATAGTCATAATTGAGTATACAATGGTGGGTATGTATAAATCAAGTACGCGACTGATCTAAGGGTAGAAACCGGTAAAGATATGTTGACTGTTCTAAGAATAGAGAACATGCAAAGTTTAGTGACGATGTTGTATCGGAGGAAAGCTAGGGGTGGGTGTGTCTAAGGACACGGGACCATCGGATTTATTGTTGTTTTGGTTAGGAATGTGAGGGCAGTAGACACCGCTTCCCATTGTATAATAAGAAGGTTGGTGGACCAGGAAGGGTTTTAGCCGCCCTCGAGAGAAAGTTGCTAACGGAAGATACCGAACGTGAGAAAAACCAACTTTCCCGTATTAACCCGTAGTAAACAATAAATGTAAAGGGGTACTTGAAACAAAAAAAATACTTGTTTGATCTGAAGGACCCTAACTATGGTAATGCCAAAACCCATAGTATGTTCTTGAGACTATTGACGGTACGCGCCAAGGATATGTAGACATCTGGCTACAATCTTGCCCGCAGTGTGTGGCCTGGTCCCTGATGTGGATTGATGTTACAGTGACGTAGGCCTTTTTTCCGCGTAACACATTGATGGGCCGCTCGATCCATTGAAGTTTCTAGACCCTTTTGGCCTGTCCACACTTAGGCTTTCTCACAACATTGTTTATGGTTCACTCGATATTTCTTTGGCCATTTGTCCACGATACTACACTAATGTAAATAAAAGGAAAAACACAAGTGAATGTAAATGAAAATTACTTCTATCAAAACAACCACGTTTACAGACTGTAAGCATACATATCTGTTCATTGTTGAAATCTTAGAATGATAAGGAATATGCGCTTATTCAAACACGTTAGATTTGTTAGACGTCCGCGACGATTGCCGCGTATGCATTCTTCCGACGAAAGGACCGTATGGATATCGATGGTACCTAAGGCATGTCGGTGTTACGCATTGACGGTATAGCGCTTTGTATCGCGAAGCAGTTGGAAAGTTCCGTTGTCGAGTGCCACCACATATTTAATTACGACGAACATTAAAGAGTTAACACTAGAGAAACACATTTCTAGCGTAATGTTGAAAATATAATAATAATATCAACGTTTTGTTTGAATTACACCAAGCACCCGAATACTTGTTCAGATAATAGTGTATATAATTCTGATGGTGTATAAAATTTGATTAACACACTGGATTCAAGCAGCAATAGGGTAATTACTCGTGTGTCATTCATGCTTTGTAGTCATCGATACATGTCAATGTGGGTTCATATTCTCCTAAATGTAGTGATCATCGACAACTGGTCGATAGCATGTGACGGTACTAAATTGAGTTTTCTAAATAGGATTCCTCTAAGTAGTGGACCTTGTAAAGCGCCAGACAACATGTGCGCTTGAATAAAATTTTATTTTCAAGATATCTGTATTCAATGATTGCAACTTCAGTATCGCTTACTTTCTGTCGAAAAAGACAATTAGTTTGCACATAATATGCTTCCCTGTTGAGAAAGATCGCAGAATGATTTTTCACTGTCATCTCAACAACGTTGCAGCGATCTGGTCGGGTAAGAGATACAGTTAATAGTCTTGTCCTTTGTCTTCTTTGGAAGACGACCCTCACTACGCTTGAGTCTTGCAACAGTTCGCGCCTATGACTACGTATGTCACCATTTTTGTGTTTGTTACGTCGCGTGAGACATCTGCACACCATCCCTCAATACCTGGCAGCCAGCGGCCCACCTACAGTCTTCCCGACGCTCAATAAACTCAAGGGCCCACCATAAATCGTCAACTTTAGCTTCATTGTTTCCGCACATGTTTGCCAGTCAAACTGCTTGTCTGGAAGGAATTTAGAATTCTAGGAGTTTTTCTGGTTTGTGTCTGGGTTTAGGAGAAGTCCTTGAGTTTATTGGGCGCTCTTAAAAATCACGGAGAATGCGGGTAGTCGCCGAACGGGAAAAACGGACATATGTCCACCGAAACAGGCTGTTCTTCCCCCACGAACCAAGTCACCCCCGATCCACGTTGGTGGGAGACTTTCTCATATCCCTTTTCATTAGCATGGGTAATAACCAATCGGCATCGCGGATCGTTGCCCTCACTTCCTTGGCGAAAAGTGTGAACAACGAATCCGCTTTCCTCGTTCAAAGGGCACACCCACACCAAGCTTTCCTCCGGAAGAACATAAGAGCGAATCAGTCAGTCTATCATCTTAAGCCACCGAGGCTATAACACCTCGAGTCACCGGTCAGTCTATCATCTCAAGCCACCGAGTCTATAACACCTCGAGTCACCGGTCAGTCTATCATCTTAAGTCACTGAGTCTATAACACCTCGAGTCACCGGGCATTTTATCACCTCAAGTCAGTCAGTCGAATACAGTCAGTCGACAAAATACATTATCATACGCGGCAACACGAATAGAGTCTCAGGTCGTACTCACTCGTAGTTGTGTTACATCAAACATTCACGTTTTGTTACACCGAAGTTGTTGGTTCGTTTAAATATATATTAACCTGTTAATCGCAGTGTTATCTTTAATTTATCTACCCTTATTATCCCACAAGAAATAAGGGATCGAACGATTCGTGGCGTCGATTAGTTAATCGTAACGGGAATTTACGACTCCCGTTGGCGCGCTTCTTCGAGATCGCGTCTCCCCGGGAACGTGCGAAAGTTCAGTGTTGATAAAATAACGGACCGAAGGCGAATATTTCTGGAACTCGCTGCTTGACGTCAAACTATGCGTTTATCGCTACATTGTGTATATCTCGACGGTCATGTAAGTCGATCTGTCTGCGTCACTGTAGTACCAAGGGAGGAACACGGCCTATAGTGAGCCTCGGGGCGTAACACCTACGATAAGCTTATGGCCACATCTTTAGCACGCCTGTTTTTCTTTCAATCGACACACGTATCGAAAGCGGCTGGTAATCTATTTTCCAAAAAAAAACAACGTATTAAGGAGAAATCAGTCCTAAAACGCGAGATAAAAGGAACTGAAGCGGTTGATACGCTAAAAGAAGCACATGGCAAAAATACTATGAAGCCACCAGTCATTTACAATAGGCTGAAAGGTTTAAATAAGGAACAGGAAATGAATGTAAGGTGAAGCTCATGATGATTGACCTTTTACCTTGCAGACCGAAGAGAACATTCTATGTGTTCGAAACCTTGTGTTATGCAATTAGCGAATCACTGTCTGGATAATCGCCGAAGAGCTTAGTATCGTTTTAGGATGTGCACATCCAATTCCAAAAAGCGATAAGAATGCGAAAACTTGATGCTAGAATTGCTGATCCCACGGTTTGCTGATGTAATTCTACGAACATTTTGAAGAGAATGTGAATACTCTTAAATTAGCAACGATGTTAATAATTTATAATAACATGAGATGCAAATATTTCCAGTTCATCTTGTTGTAAAGATTCGTCGAGAAGGGTTGAAAATAGCTAAAGTCAAGCAGTACCTAGTGTTTAGTCGTTTTACGCAAAATGCTCACACAGTTACTGGTTAGTGCTTCTACCGTAGATACTAAGTATACGAAAAAAACAAAAATTGACGTGGAAATATTTTTACTACATTTTACAGCTAGCATATACTTTAATTTTTCATGCTTACAATGTTTTCCGGCAAATGATGATTTCTAATTTTTTAAACAGAATGTGACATATTTTTTTGTATTATAATTTATTATTTCATACATTAATATCATTTTAATCATGTAGGAACTACATCATTTCTCTCAAGATCTCAAAGTTATACAAGACTGGAAACAAAAGAAATGTTTAAACGTTGCGTACAGTTTTACATTTATCAGTATTTCGTATTCATGAAGTTTAATGAGCATGATCAATACAACTATTAATGTCTACTGTTCAAGATATAGATTAATATGTATAATGTCAAGTGAATAAGTTCCATACTTATAATTCCAAAGTAGCGAACAATTTCCTACACAACGTGTTTAAGTTTCAAATAAACGGATTTGAACTTAGGAAGTGGGGTAATAATTTTCAAGACTGCAAATTAAAAAATTAACAGAAATTTAAAAAAAAATTAACAGTAAATTAAAGGTAAAATTGTGAATCCTTTCATTTTCCCCATATATTTACCATTTATGAGAAGAAAAGCTGACTAGTACCTCTATGCAGACCCTATATATTTAACTTACGCGCGTTTGATTTACGTTGATCTACGTTGAATTTTCTACAGAAAAAGACTCTGTTTTCAAATTACTCGATATTAACAGTAAAGCACGATGGCAAAATTGCAATTCATTTTTAAGTCGTTTATCTTCGTAGTTAAAATTATTATTTTTTTCTTTTCAAAATTACGTAAAAATATTCGTTATTCGAAGAATAAATCCATGAAAAGATCGTTTGAAATATTCGTAGAATCCATGAATTTTTAGTCTTCTTAAAAAGTTTACCGCTTATAGGATGGACAGAAGTATAAATTCAGTTACAGAAAACCATTGATTTATAAACTGTTTGCATTAAAATTTCCTGCTGCCTGCTTAATGTCACCTCTCGGTCGAATATTATTTGTTATTTTGATATACAGCGTAACCTGGATTATACATTGCGTACATACATCATCCGAACGTTCTATCATCAGAATATTGTATAATTCTCTATAGTTTATTTCATATACGTATACGTATATACGTATATACCTATATACGTGTTTAATACACATAGTATTTATTTCCCCCTATCAAAATTGTCGACGACAACAACCGTCGAAATAAAATCTCCTCTCAACATTTCAGTACGGTATTTACATTCGAAACGTTTCAATCAATAATGACGTCAAAAGAATATCGGAAACGTTTGACAATTGCCCAAAAATACGAAATCGTTATGAATAGACAAAGTAGTGAATCTCGACAAATCATAATGGAAAAGTACGATATTTCATTAGCCACCTTGAACCGTATATATAGAGATAGCGAAATGATTAAAAAACAATTCGAGGCCAACAAGCGTTGTAGCCAATTCTCAGCATATTTAACACGACGTATAGCTGTGGATGTAGAAAGTGTTGTTTACCATTGGTACTTACGATGTAAGGAAAGACACCTACAAATAACAGAAGCAGACATACGGACAAAAGTCCGAGAAATTAATAAAAAATTAAACGTACAGCGTATCTTTAAAACCGGTCCCTTATGGATGAAAGGCTTTCGACAACGTCACAATATTACTGATGATGATATCAGGAAACCTGTGCCAATCAGAACTGAAAACTCTTTATTTCATGCCTTTGCGTTTGAATTTAGCAGATTACTGCGAGAAGGTGAGATCGCATTGGAGAACGTTTACAATGCCGTTTACACACCAATAATGTGGAAAGCAGTACCAGAAAAAACATGTATTTTGGACCATGCGAAATCGACAGGAAACCTAAAAATATGCGAAGATTACGTTACTGCACTTTTTTGTGCAAATGCTACCGGATGTCAAAAGTTTCCGGTACTACTAATCGGCACCGAACCGGATACTCATAGTTTATTCAATTACGAGTCAGAAGCCTTCACAACTATCTACTTATCACACCCCACTGCCTGCTTGGACAGAGCCAATTTCGAATCATGGTTCAAACACGTTTTCTTAGAATTAGTTAAATCAAAACAAGAGGACAACGGGCGCAGGGTGAAATCTTTGTTGTTACTAGATAATGTTATGTCGCTTTACGATCTCGATGATCTTAATCGCATGGATCCGTTCGTTATAGTTAAGGCTCTTCCAGTTGACGTATCACCACACAGACAACCAATGAATTGTGGAATAATCACATGTTTCAAGCGAGAGTACCGAAAAGACTTTTTGTCTAAATTGAGGCCAATATTTCGGAATACTAGGATCCTAGGTTTCATAGACGACCATAGAGACATAAACATGTGGGATTGCTGCCGCATTGTACATGATGCTTGGGAACGTGTCGACAATGCAATACTGATAAACTCGTGGTACAAACTTTTGTTGCCGTTTTACCCACATAGTGAGAAACACACAGAAAAATACACTGCTGACGTATATGCAGCAGTTAAATTACTACATAAATTACCTGGATGCGAACAGTGCACCGAAGCCGATGTGATGAAGTGGTTTGAAATTGAAGAAAAATATGATATAGTCAAGAAGGTATGTACCGATGAAGTTCTTCGAGAATATGAAAGCAATACTCTGGCTCCAGTGAACATAGGTACTTTCGACGATGAAGCTGGGCCTTCTCATTCGAAGATCTCAAGAATAAACTAACATGGTATGAAACACAAAATGAAAGTAACTCGGTGGAATTGCTTCTATTAAAACGCGTATAT
>JACXIO010000095.1:0-10117 GCA_014737335.1 Bombus polaris | reverse complement strand
TGACTGCAAGACGGGTTACATTTCAGACTTTGTTATTTATACGGAGGCTGATACTACTATAGAGTCTGAACATAACGACTGTGGCAAATCAGGAAATATTGTAATGTCCTCCTAGAACCATATTTAGGTAAAGGCCACGCCCATTACGTCGGCAATTGGTACAAAAGCCCCGTATTATTTGATATATTACACAAAAATTTTACAAATGCGTGTGGCACCGTAAAAAAGAGAAGAAAAGGAATACCAGAAATGAACGAAAAATTACAAAAAGGAGAAGCGTGCTTTCGCTCGTCTGCAAATATATTAGCCATAAAATGACACGATAAAAAAGATTTTCATAATTTCAACAATACATACAGAAGAATTTGTGGATGTACCAAAATACTACAGTGCACAGGAAATTTTACAGAAACCATCTTGTGTGCACGATTATAATAAATTGATGAATGCTATAGACGTGGTCATCAGCACTATAAATTCTACTCGCAGAACAACAAAATCGCAGAATCCTGAGAGAGGGGCAGCGGCGACAACCCGTAAAAACGTGAGTGCTAGCGTTACGTCAGGAAAATTAAACAGCTCTGAAATCAAGACGGAGGCTGATGGAGACAAAAAAGACACGATGGAGGAGCTGCGGCCAATACCCGATATAAGGGAACAGGCCGAGGATATAGAAAAGATGGTCCTGACGTTTTGTCTGGACCCGAGCAGGAGAGTCAACATGGAGCAAATCGTAACAATTATGCGATACTTCAAGGATATGAAAGGCATCGTGGAGGAACTCCTGCTCCATAACAGCTATCTAGCCGGAAGTACCGGTTGTAAGGAAGTCGCTGCAAGCCAGCAAGCGGCTTGACGCCCCATGGTACGTTAGAAATGAGGACATACGGAGGGACCTGGGATTTGCATTTACTAATCGTAGTTTAAACCAGACCGCAACCGAACAGGAATATCTGAGGTATATACTCCGCTATTTCCAACTTTCTGTGTTAGAAAATTTACACTCATTACCGAGTACCGATCCATAGTTTGAATAATTTCAGTCAGAGACTCCACTTAAAATTGGTTAGGCGAAAATTGAAGCGCCTGGAGTACGGATACAATGCCGTACATATGTCAGAAAGGACAAATTGCAATGACTCCTATTTCATAATTTGGTGATCTGCTTTTCCTTCTTTTCTTGCTCAATTTCTTCAATTATCGAAAACCATTTTCAATGGAGCGAAAGGACGTTATGCGAATAACGTGTTACACGGGGATTTGTCCAATTTTCAAACCGTACTATACCACGGTTTTCCTATTATAAGTATATCGCGTTATGTGGGCAACATCGTCGTAGTCCACTCTTTGTCACTACGGGAATAAAGGCCAAAAAATTGCTAAATTGCCTTAGTCAAAGACAGTCAGAGTAGATGGTAGTCCAATTGAAGACTAATAAAATGGAGATTGAAATTGTTAGGGTAGAAACATTCTGGAAGAACAAACAAGAACGGAATCAAGCTGTATCGTAATTGAGTTGTTCCGTGAGTGACTCTGCACAGTTTGTCGTGTAAAAAATTGACACATCAATTGTCCAAGCTAGACACTACAGCCGATAGCAGCTAGCCATTTTCTTCAAGGAATGGACCGAAGCCAAGGAAAATTTACACAGACAAAAGATACAACGATAAGTCCTACATACACACATAGAAACGTGCACGCTACACGCAATAGTTCACTTCAAGATTTTCTTGCCACGCGTTCGATCTACGATTGTGAAAGCATCCCAACAAACGACATCCCATCCAAGAGAGAAGGAGTGTTATGTTCGCGCAACGTATATCCTTTCATATTTATTTAGAGATCGCACGCTCGATTTAGACTATGGAAAAGTTAGGGCCAACGCAAAGTAGAAATCCTTTAAACGAAAATCTCACGAACGTCACGATTTCCTCCTATTCGCCAGTACCAATTTTTTCCCAATTTCTGAGATGTGAAAAGGGTAGTAACAAATGTTAGATGGGTTCAGTTGGTCAACAGATTCGCTACGAGGAGTTTCTGCAAGATTGGGTATCGAAATCACACGCATCACCGACTTCAGGAACTATGCGGTACATCGAATTGCTACTACACATTATTTCACATTACCTTTTTACCTTCGGTGATTCATATGACCAGAAGGATTAGATTCTTGGTTCGTCGTAATCGAAATTTAACTTCAATTTAATATCCTTCTTGAAATGTCTTGTTTTCTGAGATAGGGTCTACGCGGCGATACAGTTACTATTACACTGAATTGTATGTCGCGAGTCATAACGTATACAGCATGTCCATTTTGAATGTATACGAGCGATTATTTCTGCAAGTGTCAAAAATATGAAAAAATGTTTCAGGTGGAAGTTATATGGTATCAAAGTGGACATGGTCTAATTTAATTAAATTTTGTATAAATAATCAGGTAGTAGTCATATGACAGGAGTTAATGTATCAGAATGGCTGCGAAACTAAAGTATAACCATACCAACAACAGGCACTTACAACATACACAGGCACATACTGGTACAACGATGACAAAGGGGATGCTTCCCTATGAATTACATTATTTCAAGAGAAACAGGATAGTACCTTGTTTAGAGGAAAGGGACTCGTGAAAATCAAGGTAAACGGTAGATACTGCATAGGCGGATATTGATCCCCTAACTTCAATATAAAGCAATTCAATGCTTATTTACATGAATTGGATTACATGATCAGGATAAATAAGAAGAACCATCCTACGATGATGATCGCCGGGGATTTTTGTGGTAAGGCTACCGCATTAAAACCGATCGCAGGGGAACATACCTGTTGGATATGCTAAGCAAAATTAGGATCGTAGCCATTAGACTAAATAAGAGGTATATATTTTACAAGAATGAAAAAATAGCTTCCTTGACGTAATTAGTACGGACAGTGGATTGACAAGGAAACACAAGGGTGGTAAAATACGTAACGTATGATCAACCTCTGACTATACTTATGTTTTACATGAATTGAAACTACTAAGACGGGACGTAATGTCAAACATTTTAAATACTCTACGAAGGAAATGGATATGAATAATTTTATTTTAAAATTTGACCTTAATTGCGATAACTTATTTATGCATAATTCTGAAGACGAAGAGGCATATGGTGAGCGCTTCCAGGCTACAGTAGAAGCGTAAGGTGTCTCCGAATTAAAGAAAATTTATCCTCCTATAGGAAGAAAGGATAGAAATTACTAGTGGTGTGAAAAGCTAAAAATGCTTAGAGCGGAGGTATTTAAGAAAAGAGGGGAAGCTCGAAGAGCCAAAGCAAGAGGATTGTTACGTCGCGTGAAAAGGTACGCGCGACGTCCTTCAATGTCTGACCATCAAGGCCCTGTCACCGTTAGAGAGGCCCGCAATAAACCTAAGGCCCCACCATAAACCGAGTCTTATTAGCTTGCAGGAACCCTTAATCCTGCAAGTATTTTCGGTTTATGGCTGGTACATAAAACAGTCCTTAGGTCTATTGTACGTTCTGACAAATTACGGAGAAAGCAGGAAGTTACCTAATGGGAAAAACTAAATAGCTGCCTAACGAAAAAGCTGGTTTTTCCCATGAACAATGTCGCCACGTTGGTAGGAGGCTTCTTCCTCCTATCTTGATTCTCAACATTGGGCCTAACCAATCGGCATCGCGGATCATTGCCCTCACTTTGCTAACCAAAATGTGAGCTACGAATCCGCGTTCTACGTTCACAGGGGCACACCCCCTACCGAGCTTTCCTCCGTAATCACAAGAGAACTAACCTCACTGTTACTTGGACTGTTCCTTCAACTGTTACTTCGAGGGTTCCTACTGACAGTGCCTACTGCTACGACTGCTCCTACAAGTGCTCAACTGTTCTCACAACCTTCTTACTTCACTGCTTCTGCGACAACAGGAGGATCAACTCAACTTCTACATTCCTATAGACTTGCTCTCATCACTACAGAGCAGTCTCATCATCTATACTGCTTCTACGCCATCAAGAGGGCCAACTATACTTGTTCTCGAACCTATAGAACAATCAACTTATTCTCATCGTCGCAGAGCAGTCACTACATCCCTCTACTCTTGTCAACTTGTTCTTGGAACGACAGAACAGTCTATCATCGGAAGTCTATATCAACTGAACATTCAAGCAGTTCTATCTCAGTTCGAATACTCTCAACCTCAAGACTTCTTCGAAGACCACCTATCTACCCGTACTCAACCTCGGTCTTCAGATCAATCAACATATCTAGACGGATTCTCTCATCTACAAGTAATCCTTTTCTTCGTCACCTATGTCTTAAGCAACGGAGTGAACTCATCAGTGTAAAGTTGTGGAACATATATATTTTATAATCTTGTTAATCGCTGTGTTATACCAACTCAAGCACCCCTGTTATCTCAACGGAAATCAGGGGATCGAACGATTCGTGGCGTCGATTAGTCAATCGTAACGGGAATTTACGACTCCCGTTGGCGCGCTTCTTCGAGATCGCGTCTCCCCGCGAACGTGCGAATTTACAAGGATTATAGTACGCGGATGTATTGATCCAGGAATTTAAAATTAAAAGGTATGGTCTCACGAGAAAATGTCGCGAAAATAAAGAAAGAGGGTGAAAGGGGTTTTGCATCACATTGAACATGGGGAGGCCTTATCGAGCTATTATGTCCAAGATAGCCCGGAAAGTCCAAACAGACGGCCTCCACGTTAACAAGGTCTAAAAAATTATCCATAAACTCTTTCAAACCAGGCTAACTGAACGAATAAGAAGAACAGATGAGGGCTATAATGACGACGACGATGAATGTGATCTAATAATTACGGAGGACGATCTATTAGAAGCGAATAGAAAGATTAATCCGAATAAAGCGGCGGGAGTGGACGGGGTACTGGGGATAGAAGTTAAATTAATAGCAGAAAGAAGAACGGAAAAACTGCCAAGCGTATTCAATGAGGTTAATAGAAGTGGAAAGATACCAGCGATATGGAAGGCGGCGATGGTGCTTCTCATTCCGAAACCAGGAAAAGATCCTACATTCCCATTACCATTTCGGCCGATCAGTGTGCTACCAGTATTCAGTAAAGTCTGGGATCACACGTTTAAAACTCTGGTCGAGAAGATCTCGACACCTTCCATAGAAATCAATATGGATTTAGGAAAAAGAAGAGTACGGTCAACACTTTGTGCCGGGTCGACGACCTCGCGGATACCTGTGAGAGGAAAAACATGATATGCGTAATCGCAGAGATCGATATCAAAAACGCGTTAAATACTCCTAGTTCGAATAAGATCCTCCAAGAGGCAGAAGAAAGAAGAATGCCCCGAAGACTTCGGATACTTCTTAGTAGCTATCTGCAGGATAGGTAAATAATTACATACAATATAAATGGAATAGTAAAAAGAAATATTTTTACTGGAGTAAATTTTTTGATCCGCGTTAATTTAAGCATTTTTTTCGTTTCACGAGTACTATGACCTAAAATTTTTAACAATATTTCCTAGCAACCAGTATATAAGACTGTGATCCAGTTCGTCCCCCTCCCTCCCGACATTCTCAATAAATTTAGTTCTTATATTCCAGTGTAGGAATGTAAAGACTGGACATGCAAGGGAAGAACAGTAGAAGAAATGTGGGCTGAAATCAAAAAGAAGATAAACGAAGCAATGCCAAAGAAGAAAGTGAAGATAAGGAAATGGGGCATGGGAGAGAAAGCGTGGTACGACAAGGAGTGGCATCAGTTCGCTGGTGAGTGCCGAAGAGTGCAGACGTGTGTCCAGTGACCTGTGGAGCTCTTGAAACAACACGTGACGTCTATCTGTCGAAAGTGGACCTAACAAATTTGCCAAGGGTTCTCAAACGTGACTGTGGAAAACCCAACGCTACTAAGCTCTGACCCGAATCATAGCCTCTCGATTAGTTACTTCAAATCGAATTCACTAGCTCGATGATGGCCCAAACATCTCGAACGGGCTCTCTGGAGTTGAGTTATAACAGCGCTGCTATTCCTCTCCCGTGGCAAAAGGACAATACATCCCTCTTTGCAAACGACCCGCACACGAAAAAACACAAGCTCGAAGCAGCTAAGATAAATGTTAGCCAAGTGACCACCTACAATAGATTTTCAATACTGGAGACTACAGACGACTCCATGGGCACAACCGATACGTCAAACAAACCAGTTACCCAAAGAAATCCCCCCATTTAACATTAGTTAAAAGCGGCGTTTGACAGGATAGACAGAGAGAAACTGGAGGAAAAAATGAGGAGAATGGGGGTTAGCGAAAAACTAACCCGAAGGATCAAAGAGATATACGCAGAAACTAAGAACATAGTGAGAGTCAAGAACCACGGCACAAGGCAGTTTTGGACTGCGAAGGGAGTCAGACAAGGGTGCCCGTTGAGCCCGACGTTATTTAACATCTACATGGCAGGACTGGAGGAAGAACTAAGGAAAGGACAAGACGGGGGCACAGTGGTAGGAAAGAGGAAAGTATGGGCAATAACATACGCAGACGATATTGTACTGATGGCGGACAGGGAAGAGGAGTTAAAAGAAATGATGAAAAGGTTTGAAAAATTCCTAAAGGAGGCAGAATTAGAAATGAACGCGGAAAGGACCAATATCGTGCTCTTCGAAAAAAGAAAGAGCAAAAAGAGAAAAAGAATATGGAAATGTGGAGAACAAGAATTAGAAGAAGTAGACGAAGTAGAAGAAGTAGCCATGGTACAATCACCACTTCAGCAGTATATTGCCCTCCCAGACACTCAATTGCCAAAGAAAACTTTGACAACTTCCTTAACGCTCTAGGCAATAGATTCATAGCTGGAGGAGACTATACCCAGTGGGGCAGCAGACTTGTCACGGTAAGAGGCAAAAATCTCTTGAAAAGCATAATCACCAACAATCTCAACTACCTCACCACATATGAACCCACATACTGGCCCACTGACACTAACAAAATTCCCGATCTACTCGACTTCTTCATAACTAATAATATCTCGCCAAGATATGTCCAAATCAACTCCTCGGTGGAAATCTCTTCTGATCATTCCCCCGTTATATCAACAGTCAGTTCAGCCCATAATCGAGAACCCACCTAATGGCTTTATTCATAGCCAACTCACCAACTGGCAGCTGTTTAGAGAAATCTTTAATCACTCAACTTCTGCCTCAATTTCACTACAAACAAAGAAAGATATCAAAACAGCCACGGAATACTTAAACACGAGCATAATAAACGCTAACCGCTCCTCCACTCCAATCACCAAACACGAATATCCCCACTACATAACAAAGAAAATCACAGAAAAACGAAGACTAAGAAGAGTATGGCAGACCCATAGAACACCGGACGACAAGCGCAAGCTAAACAACGCAACCAGGAAGCTAACAAAAATCATCAAAAAATACAAAAACGACTGTTTCCAGAAATTTCTCGCCAATTTGTCCTCCACAGCCGACTCAAACTACTCTCTATGGAAGGTCTCCAGGAAACTCACGCGTCCCCCACAAATAATCCCTCCAATTCGCTGCCCGCTAGGCGGATGGGCACGGAGCCCTGAAGAGAAAGTCAACCTGTTCGCCAAACACCTATCCAATGTATTTAAACCTCATTCCTCCAATACTGCCCCGGAAATAACAGAATATCTCCACTCTCTCTTCCAAATGCCTCCCCCTATTAAACCTTTCACTTCTCTAGAGGTTACAGAATTAATCCATCGCCTAAATCCCTGGAAAGCATCGGGGCATGACCAAATAAGTAATAAAGCAATCAAGGAACTCCCCGTTAAAGGGATTGCACTCATCTCTTCAATTTTTAACGCAATTCTACGCCTTGAATATTATCTCAAGGCCTGGAAAACATCACTCATTACGCGATTTTATATTGCGATTTGTACTACGCATAGACAACTAACGTCTACGTTAAATATATTTTTATATTGACTTATTTGTTTAAATACAACTGACGGTTATAACAAAAATTCTCGTCATTGAATCTCACAAACTACGTCCTCTCCACATACCAACGTCCACATATGAAACTAGCTCCTATCGCCCCATTAGTCTTCTACCTACTTTATCAAAACTATTCGAGGAGTTGCTAACGAATCGACTCCTTCCACTCCTAGAGGATCTGAAAACACTGCCAGATCATCAATTCGGTTTCCGGAAGCAACACTCCACAATAGAACAAATCCACCGGATAACACACAGTATCAGCCAAACCCTAGAAAAGAAAAAATACTGCTCTGCGGTATTCCTTGATATTCAACAGGCATTCGACAAAGTATGGCATGAAGGGCTTCTATACTGTTACGTCGCGCAAGACATCTGCACGCCATCCCGCGCCACTTGACCGCCAGCGGCCTCTGTGCCGTCCTTCCGACCCTCAATAAATCCAAGGACCCGCCGGAAAACGTAACTTTTAGCAGCATTGTTTCGAAACATGTGTTCTGTCTATAGCCGGTTCTAGAAAAGTCCTTGGGTTTATTATGCGCTCTTAAACAATCACGGAGAAAGCGGGTAGTAGCCTAACGCACACGCGAAATGTGCCTAACGGAAATTCCGAGTTTCCCTTAAACAAAGACAGCAACTAGCACCATTGGTAGGAGGCTCCGTCCCCTCTCATCACTTGTTAATGTCGAAAAACCAATGGACATCGTAGATCGTTGCCCTCACCTTACCCACGAAAACTGTAAGCAACGAATCCGTTTTCCTTGCTCAAAAACCACACCCACACCGAGCTTTCCTCCGTAATTGCATGAGAGCGAAGAGACAGTTCGTGTCTAAGTTCGTGTCTAACAGTCTAAAATCTAATCTACAACTTCCCGTTTGAGTTCGGGTCTAAGTTCGCGTCCAAAAGGTCTAAAATCTAATCTACAACTTCCCGTTTGAGTTCGTGTCTAAACTCCGAGTCGAAGTCTAAAAATCACAATCTAAATTCTGGGTCCAGTCTACAAGTTACCGTCTCCCAGTTATAGTTCTATCTACTCGGTCTCGTCAGTCTTTATAACATATTATTATTAAGCGTTGGTGTATTAAGTTGTTGGAAATATATAAATTTAATAACCCTGTGAACCACAGCGTTATACCTCAACAATCACCCCTATTATCTTAACGGAAATCATGGGATCGATCTGCTCGTGGCATCGATTATTATAATCGTAACGGGAATTTACGACACCCGTTGACGTGTTTCGTTGCGATCGCGTCTCCCCGCGACTGGTCGAAACATATACTGTTGCGTCGCATGGAACATATGCATCCCTACCGCCGCTACCTGGCAGTCAGCGGCCCAATTACCTGCGACCCGACCCTCAATAAACTCACTGACCCACCATAAACCGTCAACTTATTTACCTAGAAGTATTTTCGGTTTATGTTCGGATCCACGCTCCGTTATAAAAATGACAAACGGAGACGAAATCAGCATCTTGCGCCGGAAACGAGGCTATTGTAGCGGTCGATTCACTTATCTCGCCAAGAAGTTGGATGACTATGAACTATCCGATAGTCATGAAATCGACCAAATAATAGACTACGAGAAACAACTAAAGGAGGTGATGCAGCAATTCGAAGCTATCCAGCTCGAGATAGAAATACTAAACCCGGAGGAACAAACGCGCGGCTTCGAAATCCGGGACCACTATAACGAGATAAACGCGCGCATCAGACGCATTCAAAATAACGCACGACCAGCATCGTCATCGAAATCGCCAAGCTGCGCTTCACCTAATGCCGCCGAGCCGGCATCATTAAAACTGCCAGAAATTCATTTACCCACTTTCAACGGTAAGATAGAGCTTTGGCATTCGTTTTACGACTCCTTCTCGTCCACTGTAGATCGGAACGAACGACTTACGCCCGTACAGAAACACCACTATCTCAAATCATCACTGACCGGAGATGCCGCGCGAAGCATTGAATCATTAGACGTCACCGATATAAATTATTCGATCGCCATTGGCATTCTCAAAGAAAGATTTGGTTGCCACCGTCAAATCTGCATGCGCCGTTGGGAACTAATGTTCAACTATCCGAAAATAGCCAAGGAGACACCCGAAGCCATAGACGACCTTCTCGAGACATTCAAGGC
>JACXIO010000082.1:0-33383 GCA_014737335.1 Bombus polaris | reverse complement strand
CTTAAGCTATTAATTATAACTTAAACACTATGTATTATACATATTGTCTTATGTATTATATATTATTGTATATTATTTATTATATTATGTTATTATTTATTTTATTGTTCATTATTATTATTTGTGTGCACCAATAAATCATCGTCCTTACGATTTATACCATTTAAATAACTTAATTCTCTACAATACGCATTTACCAACATTCACAACTGAGGTCGGCTCTATGTTCTATATATTCACTGGTAGTTAGATTCACCACTACAAGTCGCCACTCTTATATGCCTCTAGTTCATGGTTCTACCACTACGCCACCGAACAAGATGGCGGCAACCGGGTACCAAGCTCGCGTCATGCATATTCAAGCAAATCACGTACATCGAACATGTACTCATGATCTTTCTGTGGTTCCAGTGTGTATTGGTTATTTTTCAGGATGAGTACCTCCACTCGTTCCATGTGGAATGTGCCAGCTACATCAGTTCGTCATTGCACTGAATATTCACCATGTTACCGTACATATTGTACACTTTTAATCATAACCTCTTACTGTGAACATCCACTCACGGCCAATTATATAATCATCTACAAACTATATAAATAATTTCACCGTTTTTGTCATTGGTAAGGATATTCCCATAGCATTCTGCCTCACACATCCAATACTAAAAGCGTGTTAGAAGAGAGTATATTAAAGGTAATGCAATATACCCGCTTCCTCAACCTCTAAACCATACCTATTCATGTACCGATTTGAACCTTTTTTTTATACGAGGAGGGGAAAATGCATTACGCATACCTAATACCATACGTACATGTGTCATGTACCGTCATGTGTCCTCTCCGTATCTTCTCTTTGCCATGTACTCCTCCCACCGGAGCTTCGTCTTAATATGTATGGGCATACTGCCCGTTACCACATACAGTGCCCTGTGCGACACTGTACTGTACGCCGTCGACGTCCACACCAGCGCCGCCCTCTGAGCACTGATCAAGATCTTTTTATTTCTTACCATACCTAGGGCAGATACCCATATCGGCGCAGCGTACAAGACAAACGACTCCCAAACTCCGTAGTACAACCTTCTTACAGAGTTGGTGGGTCCGTTTACATTAGGCAGAAGGTTCCTGATGGCACTTACGAACGTCTCCGCCTTATCGTACGCTTGCTCCAAGTGCGAGGAGTATCTCCTAGCGTTGTCTAGTAGCACCCCCAGATATTTTAGAACTTCTTTGGTGGCAATCTCTATAGTGGCCACCACCTACGTCAAGATTAAAAATTTTTGGAACGCGTTTCCCGGTCAGCAGGATGACTTCGGTATTCTCCCGTACCAGTCGAAGCTCCGTGTCCTTCCACAAGTCGGTGACCAGCTTGACCAATCCACGGACCCTGACCCCAATCTCCTGTGACTCCCGCATCGTAATGATCCTCGCCCAATGGCCGACCGCCACCTTTCTGTCGAATTTAGTGAGGATACGACCAGCCCTGGTCTTTCTCATCCCCGTCACCCCTACGATCATGTTTCAAACGGTCATAATTCTTCCATATACATCCATCCAATCTCGGCCCCCCTCGACCTTGATCAGGATTTCCTCCTTCCTCTTCCTTGCGGCTGATGCTCTTCCACCGCCTTCTCTTTCCCCTTTTCCGTTCCCGCGGACACCGGCGAATTGCGGCTCCTGGAGGACACCAGCAGATTGCGGAGGTCGTCTCTTCTCACTCCTTCTTCTTTCGACCATATACCAGCCCTCCGAGTCCTCACTCCTTTCCCTCTCCGAGTAATCGAAGGCCTCTGGCCGATCACACATCTCTGCATAAGACAACTCCCCTTTCCTCGGTCTCTTGGCTACAACCGCAACCTTTTTCCCTTCTCCAGCGGACACCATCTTCCTTTTCGGATACTCTACCACTGTCCTCAGGCCGGTACCCTCCCTCCTCACTTCATGAGTCTTAAGACTCTTCACCAAGTTCCGTCCGGCCTCTACCGTTTTTACACAGCCGGACTTCATTATCATTACCCTTCTTTCCGGTAGATATATGCATTGGTTCAGCGACGACACCACGCCTTCAATGACCCTGCCTATTTCTCTCATTTCTTCATTCTCCTTCCTATCGAGATTTATCTTTCTCGCCTTTACTTTCAACATCTGTACTACCCCCACCAGTGCTTGCGTCAATCCTCTCATTTCATAGTCTGTGATGTGAACCCCCTCTTCTCCCTCAGTCTCGCTGAAGGGATGGTCAACCTCCCCCATAGCGCTGTCCTCCGCCTCACTGCCCCTCGGCAGTGGTTTACCGTATCTAGCGAGTGAGCTCTTCTCAAACGCTCTCCTCACCAGGTATCTTCCTCCTTTGTCTCCTTTCACTAACGGCGTGCTATGTTCACTGACTCCGAAGGATCTTTCTCCCCCTTCGGACTCTTCACCGACCTCAATCTCTTTTCTTTCTCCGATAATCGGGCTCATCTGTACCCTCTTACTAAGCTTAAAGGGGCTAATCCCTTCTCCTTCCTTTTTACTTTTACTCTTAGATAGTAACGTGATTGTCACGTCGTTCAGCTTTATATCCGAGGTAGCCTTGGGCTCCCCCCCGCACCGCCATTCTATTTTCCCCGGTGACTTTTTCCGTACGAGAGGGTGCGCTGGGATCGACATCCCCCGTCGTTCTTCCAGTCGCTAGATGATCGTCGGGTCAACCTAACCCCAACCTCTTTTTTCTTTTTTTTCTCATTTCGGAGGAGGGGAAAATTCTTTACACATACCCTGTACCAAATGTACGCGGGTTTTGTGAGACGCGGCAGATGACTTCGCTATATCCACTAAAAACCCCTCCTCCTCAACTCCATCGGTATGCGAGGTTCCAACCCGATACAATCATTCGACAATATTTCGGATTGGCCTCTACTCATCGTACCCTAATCTTCTTGTACAACTCCCGCCGCTCTTCATCATCTTCCTCTTCTGGACCGTCCATCCCGCATCTCGATCTCCTTCTCTTTTTGCTGCAGTGCCATCATCGCTCGCGTGCAGAATTCAGTGAATTTCGGCCACGAGCGATCATCCGCAGCCATCCTCGCAACGATGTCCGTGTCCACACTCTACTCGATCCCCAAATCTATCTCGAGCGAAGTCCACTCCTCCACAAATCTGGGACACTTAAATAAAACGTACTGTGCGTCGTCCGAGTCCTCCTCACAGTCCCAATAATTGGTGTGGCCCCCCTTACCGATCCTATACCGGTAAAGATTGAAAATACCATGACCGGTAAGGATCTGCATCACGTGGTAATTGATTCTCCTCCTGCTCCTCATGAAGGTCAAGGGATCCTTGACCAACCTTCTTGTCCAATTGCCGGGATCGTGGAATGTCCATTCAATGTTCCACATGTCCTCGGCTTCTTGTTTCAGGTTCTTCATCTCCCCCGCCAAGCCATACGCCTCGCCCTGCCGATCTTCAGTGGATCTCCTCTTCTTCACTTCGTACTCCTTCCACCGAAGCTTCGCCTTGATATGAATGGGCATGCTGCCCGTTACCACGCACAGCGCCCCGTGCGACACTGCCCTGTACGCCGTCGACGTACGAACCAGCTCCGCCCGCTGCGCACTGGCCAAGATCTTTTCATTCTTCTCCATTGCAGGGCAGATGCCCATATCGGCGCAGCGTACAAGACCACAGATCCCCAAACTCCGTAGTACAATTTCCTCACGGTATCGGTGGGTCCATTGATGTTAGGCAGCAACTTCCTAATGGCTCCCACAAACCTCCCCGCCTTGTTGCACGCCTGCCCCAGATGTGGGGAATATTTCCTGGCGTTGTCCAACAGCATCACCAAATATTTTACTGTATTTCTATTAGTGATCTCTCCACCACCCACGTCGAACTTTAAAATCTTCGGCACACGCTTCCCGGTCAGCAGAATGACTTCAGTCTTCTGCCGCGCCAGATAAAGACCCGTATCCTGACACCAGTTCGTGATCAACTTCACCGTTTCGAGCACTCTGTCCCCGATTTCCTGCGACTTCCACACGGTACTCACCAGAGCCAAGTCGTCCGCGAACGCGATCGCGTCCACGTCCTTGACCGGATCCAACACCTTTAGGAGTCCGTCGTAGACCAGGTTCCACAACAACGGACATAGTACCGACCCCTGAGGCACTCCCGCGTACACGCTTCTCTTCAGCGTGCCATCCCGGCAGTGCACCACTATTTTTCTATCCGACAAGAAGTCGTCCAACAACCGTTGCAGCTTGCCTGGTAAACGCCTTTCTTTAATCTCCGTATGTATCATCCTCCAGCTACGCGTATTAAACGCATTTTTAACGTTCAGAGCGACCAACACGCAAACCAATCCTCTCCTCCGACATAGCTCCACGATGCCGCACGCTCTACCCAGCGCGTCCAACGTGCTCCTGCGCCTCCTGAATCTGTATTGCTTCCTTTGAAAGGCGTCCCTCCCCAGGCACTTTTTTATCAGGTTCTTACACGTATGCTACCAGACCTAGCTCAGGGCCGGCAGAATACTTATCGGCCTGTAAGACGATGACAACAGCGGGTCCCTTGTCGGTTTTGGCAGAAGCACCATCCTCGGCACCCTCCACACCGTCGGTATCCGTCCAGACCTATTTATACTGTTGAACAGGTCCAGGAGCCGCCCAGGCCGTTGTTCCGCTACGATCCTAACGATCTCTCCCGGAACCCCTTCCACGCCCGCAGCTTTCCCCGGGTCGCATTTCGCCGTGGCCGTTAGCAGGTCCTCCTCCGTTACGCGCAGATCTTGCTCCTGTTCTCCTCGTGTCTGCGGAATTCGAGAACTATGATCTTCCTCCGACTGTTCCGCTCTATTGATGACGAAAAGATCTTTAAGAATCCTCGTAACCCTGTCCTTGCAGAGACCCTCTGGTGGCACGTTTCCAGCCATTTTGTCTCTTACGACTTGATACGGCCTCCCCCAGGGATCCTGTTCCAATGTTGCGCAGAACTCCCTCCACTTTTCATCCTTACTGCGCTCGATCGCCCTTCTTAATCTCCTTCTTGCCTCTTTGAATTCGCTTACCATATGGCCAGCATTGCCTTTTCCAGCAGCCACTACCCGCTGCGCCCTTCTTCTTGATCTCAGAGTTGCCCTTCTCAACCCGGACAACTTCTCGTTCCACCAGTGGCTGATACTTCTCCTGCCGCGCGGCGGTATTATCTTTTTCAATTCGTCGGTACGCGTACATTCCAGACCTTTCTGGAATTGTACGCTGTGTATCGCCTCGTCGTTCGCCGTAAAATCGAGGTTCTTGACGAAACTCTTCAGGAATTTACCCGCGTCAACATTCTTTGTCAAATATTTATAATTACCCCGCGCTAGCTTCTTACGATTACTCGCAAATTCGTGCAATAAATGCAAGTGATCAGAGGCAGATTACCAGTCCATAACGGTACTCCTTTGCCAACTCTGCCTCATTCGTCTATTAACACTCAAAATATCTGGGAAGCTTGTACGCCCATTCCTAACAAAGGAGTACACTCCCGTCGTCCTAATCGGCATCAGCTTGTTTCTTGTCAGCACATTCAGCCGATATGTCCCCCTCGGCCCTGTCCTCCTGTCACCCCAGGTCATGGATTTCGCATTAAAATCGCCAGCCACTAACAGCGCCGGAGCTCTTCTCCTACGGTCCCTTGCCACCACCTCCACTTCCCCTATGTATCCGTCAAACTCCTGCTTACTCACATTGGGGGAACAATAGCCACTGATACACATCGTGTGCTACACCTTGATGTCGACCAATCCCTCCTTGCTAACCAATGCCTCACTCGCCGCATGTCTTCCATTGAATAGGGTAACCCATAGTGTTGCATCCCCGACTGTATCATTGCACCAATACGGTAACTGTCTGTACGGTTTGAAGATGAATACTACGTCCACCCTATTCTAAAATGCGTACTGTACTAATAAATCCTGTCCAAGTCTGCCCCTATTCAAGTTTATGTGTAAGGCCTTAACTTCTCCTGCCCTTACAATCCATCCTAACCATCGGACAGGCCAACGAGCCTGTAACGTGTCTTGCGTTCACTCCCTCGTGCTTACAACCCATCGCTCACCTCGGCTCCTTTGTGCACTCTCTTATCACGTGTTCACTACTGCCGCACTTCCTACACAATTCCTTACCCGGGCACAATACCGCGTACCATGCAGCCATATGCCCTAGCATGTGGCCTTTAAAGCATCGTTGCATATTCGGCTGCAGTATAGCCAAGGCGATAGTCAGGCAAGTCCTGAACCTTCTCGCCACTTCCTTCCGTGGGACCGCAGTAGCGGGTGACACCACCAACGCCTCCTGAATACCCCATGACGTCATCATCAGCGCCTTCACCTCAACACTTTCTCCCTTTTTTATCCCCTCTCTCTTCTCATCACCTCCTCCAACCCCTCATTGGTGGTAAGGGGATCGATATTTTTTATCTCCACGGTAGCCCTACTCACTAATGCAGCTACCTCCGTTGCATCGCACAAGGCGGCCTTAAGCTTCTTAGCCACCTCACTCACTATAATTTTCTTCTCAAACTCGATGCCTGGGGGCTCCAAAACCCCCTGCTCCGTAATTTTTATCCCTTTTTTCAACTTGCCCATCATATTAATTTATATTTAATCGCATTGTCCAGAAACAGAGCCAGTCGTCATATATATTTACCATAATCGCCACCCGAACGAAAGATAATCATAAGCCCAATAGAACGTCGTCAGAATATATGAAATAATCAAATATGGAGTTATAAATTTAACTTACTGCATCATCATATTATCTATTAATAATTGTAAATTATGGACTATTAATTATTAAATTATGAATTATGTTAAACTATAAATTATAACTTATGAATTATGTGTGTGCACCATCAACACTATATTTGGATAAAAAATTTTTTTATCGTATTGTATTCTACTCATGGGATCAGAAATCATAACACTAGCTTTACGGGACCCGTCAATTTGACGAATTTCAAACTTCGAAATGAAATATCCCAAAAACCGTAGCATTAATTTTAACCATTTTGCATCGTAAATTAATCATTTCATCCAAAGAATTGATACACACAATTATTTTTTCCTAGGCTTCCTAATTTTTCAAATCTGTATGTAGTATACCTATCTCTTCGAAACCCGTTAAATTTACGGGCTAGTTGACAAAAGTTCGTATAGCATAAAATATATCGTGCAAGTGCAAATTAAAAGTGAACAAGAATAGGAAGATTGGAAAATAAAATAAAGCGTCACTTCCTATCATCCAGAAAAAATAAAGAAAATTACAACGGTTTCGTCAGCAGTAGCAAATAACCTTGCAGCATTGAAATGCAACACAACGAAACCACAAAACGAAACGAAATAGTAAACGGAGAATAATTTATAATTAAATAAATAAATGAAGCGACACTGTCGCAGTGCCACAAATGCTGACACAATGGAAAAATATGTAAAATGACTAAATTCAACAAAGAAAACAGTATTACAAGCTGCGAACATAGCAATAATGAAGTAAAATATGGCATTAAGCGTAAAATTCAATAGCAAGAACAAAGGTAGCAACACTGTGCAAATCCAACTATTATAGAAAATAAAATGCAACGGTAAAAATTTGTTAGAATTACTGTAAGAAAAGATATCTAAAGTCAATACATCACGAAAACTCGTCATGCGTATCGGAGCCATAAGTAGTACCGTTATGGATGATAAGGGAAACAAAAGAAATAACGAAGGGTGAACAAACCCACCGATGACGAAGAAAAGGAAAATAACGAATTTTCTGGTGAATATAACGGTGAACGTGCATAAATTAGGTTCAAACAACAATCTATTGCTATACACGCAACGTATACTCCAACAAACATCGCACCAGATAACCCGTACTATTTACCATAATATATTTACTAAAACATAATACTATACAATAATTCGCAAATAGAGCTAAAACAGGAAAACATATAACCAGCCTATTAAATGATTCTCGCGGCAGCAGCTTGGCCCCACGGTCAAATTCGCTACTAGTCGAACCGAACAAGAAAGACGGAACCTGTCCATATTCATGGTTCAACTGTTGGCGGTCAACAACATTAATAAACTAAAAGAAATAAATATTTTGTCACATACATGTATTAGCTGCGAGAAAATTATAAGGATGGGCCGTATTTGATGCAAACGATTGAGGTGGTAGGACGTGTAGGGTGCCAAAGGAATACTCGCTATTTTCTTTAACACTGCGCTTTCAACTCGACAAGCGGCCTCTTTACAACTCTAGACTCGCGACTCGTGCGGACTACTATTTATTCACAACTCTTCACTTACGACTTTTGCTTGCGACTTCATCGTGGCCTTGCTTATGTTTTCTCGGTCTCTCATAAACAGTCTTTCAGCGATGGTATACTATGTACCGAAGGAACCGTTGGAAAGAGTGTTGTTCTTTACGGCCTAGTGCCGCTATACAATGCTAGAGAGAAGAACAGAAAAGAACAAAGTTGCACTTAATTGTAGCCTGAATTACATATATATTAAAAGTAAGAAGTCACACAATCTAGGTGATTGTTCTTGCACTAACATAATCGCCCCAACAGTAAGGAGAACGATACGCCATAATGCACAAATTGAAATACTTTCAGACATCCGAGACTGTGGTGAATGAAATAAAACAAAAAATTGAATAAAAGAAACTCGCATTAAAACTAGAAAAAGAGAGAAAACAAAGATGTGACAATAATTTTATGAAAGCAGACGTAGCGTTCTCATTGTATAATAACAGAGACTCAGCTATCAATGAATAAAAATCAATATATCCTCACAAGTGACTCGAGTAGTCGAACACATCGAATGCAACTCGATCAAAATTAATATAATCGCGGAAGCATTTGATAAAGACCTCTGTCGACGGGAAACAATATAGTAGGAATCAGCAAATTACCGAAAAATATTCTATAGAAAACTAATCATAATAGAAATAAATATAAGCCCCCTAATCACAAACGAAGAAAGAGCGTCGTTAGAGAAATGTCTAGAAAAATACAACCCGGATATGCTCCTTCATTGCGAAACTAAATTCAACGCAAGACGCGTAATTAACTTCAAGAACTACACATTCATAAGGAACGATAGATCGAATGCTCAACAAGTTGGCGGAACTGGAATTCTAATAAAGAATGATATTAAACACAAAGTCGTACAATCAAATGACACTGAAAATACGACGTTCGAAATCACCGTCTTACAGATAAAGATACAAAAAGTCAATAAATAATCTATACATAATAACAGTATACAACTTTTAAAAAGCACCGAAGAACTTTCCCCACCAACTGACTGTAAAGACGCTCCAAAGACCACGATAATGTCACGTAATAAATGACGAAGTGTTATAAAAAAAAGGCGAATGAGCAATTCGTATGCATTATTGATATTATTAATACGACTGTTACGTTTACCAATCATCTCTCTAGTCGAGTCGTTCAACTAAATTGTAATTTGTGGCGGCATCGACCACGGAACTTTCCAACGGCTTCGCGATACAAAGAACTATGCCGTCAAAGCGCAATACCGACATGCCTAATGTACCATCGATATCCCGACGTTTCTTTCGCCGAATTCACGGAAGAACTCATACGCGGCAACCGCCGCGGTACATCTAATAAACGCTTGTGTAGTAGGGATATCGAAGGGCAACTAAGGAAAGAATCCGCGGTTTCGAACAAAGTCAGTTTATCTCAAGCTGCGAAGTACGAAAGGTCTCGTAATAAGCAAACCCGTTCAAAAAAAACTTAATTGTTAATAGTTGATCGTTGATTGAAATTGTTGACTTTTTATTTGTTATTAAACTTTTGTTAGTAAATGAAGTATAGTTTCTTGTCTGCACACATTCCAACCACCTCTATTCTCGTAATAGAAATAGGGGATCAATCAGATCGTGGCGTCGATTGTTTAATCGTAACGAGAATTTACGACTCTCGTTGACATGCTATCTCGCGATCGCCTCTCTCCGCGAACGGTTGAAACATTTGGTCCTTCGAGCCGGATCACGTGTCAGTGAAAAGTGCACTTACCAGTGACCACACAGTACCACGTGAATACACGAAACCAGCCGGGGAAGCGTTATCACTACAGCGAAGCCAGTGATGTCTGGAGCGTCACCTTCGAAGAAGCATAACCAACTGGTCGAGGAACGCAACCACGCAGCCTCCCGCCGCAGCTGGACAATCATCAATTCATCGCAGTCCAGCAATTTCAATCGCACCATCTCACGCCAACAACTAGAGGGTCAACTTCCGCAAGGACGCGTCATACACGTCAAGCGAGACACGCACGGTGACGAGCACATTTAAACTCACAACTACAAGGTAAGCTCGTTCATTCTATTGTCTTTCCAATCCGCTATACCAATGGAGAACACAAATAAAATCACCTCCTCGCATCGGAAACGAGGCTTTCAAATCGACCGATTCACTAATTTATCGAAACGCCTCAATGAATACGAACGATCCAACCAACCTAATAAAAAGACCTCTGTAACAGGCTACCAGACACTGCTCGACGACACGTGGAAACAATATAGACTATTGCAAGAAGAACTAGAAGATTTAGGCAAGGAGGAAGACGCGCGCGTTTCGGAAATAACAAACACGTATTACAATCTGGTATTACGAATACACACTCTCATGAATGATGCACCAGCATCGTCGTCAAAATCGCCAAGCTGCAATTCATCTAATGCCGCCGAGCCGACATCAATTAAATTACCGGAAATCCATTTACCTACTTTCGACGGTACCATCGAGAATTGGCATGCATTTTACGACTCCTTCTTGTCCACCATAGATCAAAACGAACGACTTACACCCGTACAAAAATTTCATTATCTCCGATCATCCTTGACCGGAAGGGCCGCGCGAAGCATCCAATCGTTAGACATTACAGAGGTAAATTATTCCATCGCTATTGACGCCCTTAAAGAAAAATTTGACTGTCACCGTCAAGTCTACATGCGCCATTGGGACTTGATCTGCGACTACCCTCAAATAACGACGGAAACACCCGAAGACGTAGAAGACTTTCTCGAAACGGTCAAGGTGAATCTCTGAGCGCTGGAAAAATTAGGCGAACCTGTCACATCAAATGTCGTCCTCATCAAGTTGCTCACATCAAAGTTACCTTCGTCCACCATTCGCGAATGGCAGCGCACCTTACCCGACAAAACAATGCCCTCTCATATACACTTGATAGACTTTCTTAAACACGGGCGAATGGCGATCGAATCATTTTCACATCAAATGAGACAAAAGGGACGTTCTCCCAACCTCCCCGTCAACGACAACAAGCGCCACGAGGACACGCATTTATCACATCCCAGACGCCGTCAACCTGTCCCACTTGCCAAGGATCACATTCCATCTGGATGTGTGATATCTTTAAAACAAAATCCCTTCGCGAGCGCCTTCGAGAGGTTAAACGAGCAACGTTATGCATTAACTGCCTCCGGAAAGGGCATACAGTGCGAGATTGCCACGCAGGGTCATGTCGGTCGTGCGGAGAACGACACCATACGATGTTGCATAGGGCAAAACACCACTCAGGGTCTCGTTCCAGCACGTCCAGTCCAAAATCCTCCCCGCGGCCCAGTCCAAAATACTCTCCATCAAATATTCGATGCACAACACCTTCTTCGTCACCCCATTCATCACCCACTCGCCACAGACGCCGAAGACGACACACAACAAACCACAGATCGGAGACGCCGCGAGCAGCCTCGCCTCCAAGCCCATCTTCCAGTGACAGACGAACACATAAGCAATGACGCCCTCAATCGACGAATCCGTTGACGACCGAACATACTAGACCAATAGCACCAAAATCATTATCCAATGATATAATCATCACTGCCCAAATCAACGTTTTGAATGATAAACACCAACCACTCCGACGATAACGGATACTACTTACCGCATCACGCCGTGATCAAAGCATCGGGTGAAACCACAAAACTCCGTGTAGTCTTCGATGGGTCGGCACCAAGCACCACCGGAATCTCCCTAAATGGCACACTTCACACAGGACACAAGTTACAGGAAGATTTATTTTGCATACTAATTAGATTCCGCTCTCATCAATATGTACTCACTGGCGACATCAAAAACATGTATCGGCAATTTCTCGTACGACCAGAGGACCGAAAATATCAAAGGATATTATGGCGCAGCGCGAGCGGAGAAACAGAAACATATCAACTCTACACAGTAACGTTCGGTTTATCCTCAGCCCAGTATCTAGCTATTCGGTGCCTCAAGCAACTGGCAGAAGACGAGGGTCATCGATTTCCACGTGCAGCGCAGGTACTGTAGCGGGATTTCTACGTGCTACGATTTCTACGCTACGTACTATTTCTACGATGCTCTCACCGGAGCAGATACAAAGAACGAAGCCCGTATACTTAGAACAGAACTCGCCGAGCTACTCCAACTAGCCGGTTGAAATATACGGAAAAGGGCATCAAACGACAACGAATTGTTACATGGGCTCGCCGCGGAAGAAACAAACCATCAACAATTCTTGGACGATTCGTACACCTTGAAGATGCTGGGGGTGTTCTGGAATTCATCCGATGACTCCATTCTTTACTCAGTCGAAGTCAGACCTACCCCTTCTCGAGGCACGAAGCGAATCATCAGTTCGGAGATCACCAAAATCTACGATCCACTTGGTTTACTCGTGCCGGTGATCGTTCGCGCGACAGTCCCGCGGATCTAATATCGCGCGGCCAAACGCCCTATAAACGCGCTACCTCGCGATCGCGTCTCTCCGCGAACGGTTGAAACAACGACAATATTACAACTCAATTGTAAAATACAGACTGAACTAGGGCTGGCTGAAGTCTCGGTTTATATATGTGTAGCAACTTAATGGGTCTTAGAGGAAGGACAAGTAAAGATGCTTTATTTGTTAACAAGGTGATATAGTTTGTATAATTAATAACGATAAAGCGTGACAGATTATTCGGTGATAAACAATGTCAACGTGTTCGTTCGGCTTAGCGGCTTTATACACCCGACCTCTCGACGTGTGCTCTTCGAATCTTCACAAAGGACTGCTTTGACCTTATATCATTTCTCGATCCTCTCGGAGAGACGACCCCCCACTACGCTCGGGTCACGTCACCGTTCGCGCCTATGATCACGCATATCGCATTCTCTTAAAACAAGAGACCGAAATCGACGTTCCTGGAAGTCGCTGCTTGCCGGCAACTATTCGCTCGTCGATACATTGTATGCCCCTCGTCGGGCAGATAGAGCGATACGCCTGTGACATTGTAGGACCGCGAGCGACGACCAGAAACGCGACCCATAATAAAACATCGTAAAGCAGAGTAACAAAGCGCACACTCCCCTCTTTTGATACTACACATGTTTTAATGTGGTGATGTTGAGGGGCTTGGTGTAGGCTATGATGTGGAAAAGTGTACGAAAGTGGGGGTGTCAATGTCTTATCTATGATGTAGACTAAGGTGTGTCATAACTTCTTTGTAGGCTATGATGATAAGGTGGTGATATGTCCAAAGGAGTCCGAAGCTCAGGGGTCGGTGTCTAATCGATGATGTAGGTTGCGATGTGATTGATGTCACAATAATATAGACACTCTAAAAGTCCTAAACTGAAATTCAGAGATAGTCAAAGCCAATATGCAGTAACAGACAAAAGTTTAAGACGATAATTTGTAAACCGGATTACAAGTACCTTATACGCATATTGTTCTTCTGTTTGGCTTGTCAGTTGTTGAATACAAACAATGTAGGAGTTACAACACTTAGATAACGCTTAGCACTTCTAAACAGTGGACATTAGTTTAAAACGTGGGTATGAGTACAGTTTTGGAACATTTTGATTCTGGAATGCCAGAATAATTGTTTAGTGTACCATTTATTGCTTAAAATTCATTTAGGTAGGTACAGACTATGGGTAAATCAAAGAATTTACGGAAGGCAACAAATTTACGAAAGGGAAGAAATAGTAAGGCTGCAGAAGCAAAGTAAAACCTTCACCGAAATAGCAAATATAGTGAACAGGTCAGAAATAGTTTGTAAACAAGCGCGGTATAAATTTTTAAAGGCAGGCATTCATTGCGGTCAACCGAAAAACGGAAGATCAGGCAAAACAGCGCCGAAAATGGATCGCCGAATTCATCGATTGAGCGAAAAGGATCGTTTTCGTAGTGCAAATAATATTGCTGCGGAGATAAACTATAAAAACGATACACAAATTAGTGCTAGAACTGTTAAGAGAAGATTAGAAGACTTTAAATTAAGAGGACGAAAACCTCCAAAAAAACCACTGTCGAGTTCTAGGAATAGAAAAAGACGACTTGCACTTGCTAAAGCTCATAAGCATTTGACAAGTGATGATTGGCAAAAGGTATCGTTTTCGGTTTCGATACGGTATGTTAGACGTTGAATTGGCGAAAGTTTGAAAACACAGTCCGATATGTCATATCGATGGAATTATGGACCGTTTTCAATACATGGACATACTCCAGAACACAATGTGTTTCTTTTGCACGCAACAATGTGAGTGGTGATTTCATTTTTCAAAATGATAATGATCCGAAGCACACGGCGCGGGTTGTGAAACAGTTCTTTGAAGAAGAAAATATTACCGTGCTGCCGTGGCCGTCGCAATCACCAGACATTAATCCAATCGAGAACTTGTGGAGCATCATAAAAAAGACAGTACAAGGTTATAAACCGAAAAATTTAAATGAACTTTACTCTACAACTGAAATAGCTTGGAGTAATATTACGGTAGATCAATGTAAAAAATTAATAGATTCTATGCCAAGAAGATGTACCGAAGTGATAAGAAATAACGGATATTGGACAAAATATTGAATTTAAAGAAAAATTGTGTATATTATCTTACCAAAAATTAATATTTTTTGTGTAGTCTTAAGCTTTTGACCGACGAAATATTATACAGAGTTTGTTCCTTTTTTATAACTTAGCAACTGAGCAAAATATCAAAATGAAATTTTTTTGTAAGTATACAAAAAAATGTCTAACTAGTTAATACCAAAAGTAGAACACTGTATTTATATTTCTTATGGAAAGTAAATCAATTATTTATTTCTTCCATTTCGTCGTAAACTTTTGTCCGCTACTGTAAATCTTGACGTCATATAAATCGGCAATGAAGTGACATACTAAATATACTTGCAGCGCACATTTAAGCAATCCACGAAATAGCAAAATGAAAAAATAACTAGCAAATATGAACAAACCATTGAACAAAATAAAGCAACAAATAGACAATGACAAAAGTAATAACAAAAATATATGCACATTCAGCAACATAAACATAGCTGTCAACCGAGACGCAGATTTAATCCCATCGAACCTTTTCACAAATTACAATGAGCTAAAGTCAA
This sequence comes from Bombus polaris, assembly GCA_014737335.1. Taxonomy (NCBI): domain Eukaryota; kingdom Metazoa; phylum Arthropoda; class Insecta; order Hymenoptera; family Apidae; genus Bombus; species Bombus polaris. The sequence continues at coordinate 17,953 of JACXIO010000082.1, read as the reverse complement.
CCTTCAAAAAACTGAACAATAAAAAGTCATCAAGTCTTGACAATATCCCTACTAGTCTTAAAAATTCTACCACCTTTATAATCTACGACTACCAACCAACCAATTAGTGGCATTAAAAAGAAAAGGCAGCAATAATCCTATCAGCCACCTCTTGCCCAATAGTAGTACAATATTCGAATCTACATATTCAATTTGACTTTAGATTCAAACATTCAGCAATACACGCAATTTCAAAATTTACACAAAATATCAGTTGGACAAGAAACGCGAGCGATGGCGTCCGATTGGTGTTCATAGATTTAGAGGGGGCATTCAACTCATTCTGGCTGGATTGACCTTTCTTTAATCTCACAGGAAGAAATATCCTCACCAAATAATAGAAATAATTTAGAACATGTTACGTAACAAACAATTTTACGTAACAGTCAGAACAGTTTAACCAAAGAATCTAAAATCAAAGACGACCTATAACAGGAAGCCGTGGACTCCCCCATTTTATTTAATTTATAGCGATAAAATTAAAGAAGCGATAGCATTCTCGAATGACCTACTAATATACGCGAGAGAAAATGAAGCATTAAAATCCGAAAGCCATCTATAACAAATATTCAACAAAATGCATGGCTACTTATGGACAGTAAAAATTAACATAAACAAGTGAAAGACAATTTTATTCTAGCAGTACATCTCCAAAATATTAGGGACAAATACGATGTACGCAGCTATGTCAAGAAATTTCGCTTATACGACAGCAACAATAACAACCAGCCAATGTTTCCTGCAATGGAAGCACGAGTTGAAGCATAGATTGAAAAACACGATTTCAAACTACTTCACCAAGCTGTTGTTTTAGAATCATCTCGGTATCAGTCCAACAATTGCAGAACAATCATTGAGCAGACTTAAATGAAATTGATAAATGACGAATTCTTTGCAATAATAATAGTTAACAATGAACTAATAGGAGACATTTTGCAAATTCGATCCAATCCAGAATAACTGATGAATTTGTATGCATAAAAATTGGATTTTTGCAAAAAAATAGTTTACAAAAAAGAAATGGAAAAATATTTTGTAACTGAACCAACGGGAAATGTCTTACAAGGAGCAAAAAGTGTCATTCCTATTGATCAAGCCGTTTCCGAAAAATCGGTAAACATAACAAAAAGATAAATATACATGTCGCATTAGGACATTTTCCACCTCTTACAAAGTCGATATCATAAAATGTAAACCTTTTTTCGCATTTCTAGAAATAACTTCTAAATCAGTACGATGTAAAGTGTCTAAAATAACACCTAAAACATTTGATGATTCATTAGTTTCAATTCCATTCTTTTTAAACAAAAATGCTATTGGTCATTTCCCATTACTGAATAAATCGCTTATCATGGAAAACTGCGCATTACTTGTTTTCCTGCAAAATTCGAAATCCTCAAAACCTTCAATAATTTGTTCCCTTCAGTGGAACCTAAAGTATCTTTTTATTGACAGTTTTTCGTATAGAAGAACACAATTCCCGTCAAAATCATTCATTCGCTATTTCAATTCTTAACGAATCAACCAAATTTCGACATGTACCTAACCAAGTATTAATTATACCGAACCAATGAATGATTATGCCAGGATTTGAAACGTTAAACTTGCGAGTATTACGAATTTCTATTCAGAGAAGGTAAAATGTAATATGGCGTTAGACAAACACTATTCGTCTGCCAAGAAGAGATAACTGCATCGGTATAAACATGAAACTGAAAACAGACTCTACGCGCGTTTGCCTTTTTCATGTACACATCACTAATGTTACCTGAAGATAACTTCTCGCCTACGCTCTTTAATGCTTTACGCTTCACTCACTCTCTCGTTATGATTACTTGAATACAAACAAACAATACTAATCTTCCTTAATCGTCCAGAAGAACAAAAATTATCTTTAATAGGGATACGTTACAATTTATAATCGTACGTCTATTATAATCTATTGTTTTTATTTTAAAACCGGGGAAAATAGGATGGAGGTGAAGAGGGAAAAGCCCAAGGCTATCTCGCATATGAAGCTGAAGGACGTGACAATCACGTTACTATCTAAGAGTAAAAGTAAAGGGGAAGAAGAAGGGTTTAGCCCTTTTAAACCTAGTAAGAAGCTACAGAGGAGCCCGATTGTCGGGGAAAGAAAGGAGGTTGAGGTCAGTGAAGAGTTCGAAAGGGGAGAAAGATCCTTCGGAGTCAGTGAACATAGCATGCCGTTAGTGAAAGGAGACAAAGGAGGAAGATACTTGGCGAGAAGAGTGGTTGAGAAGAGCTCGGTCGCTAGATACGGTAAACCACTGCCGAGGGGCAGTGAGGCGGAGGACAGCGCTATGGGGGAGGTTGACGATTCCATCAGCGATACTGAGGGAGAAGAGGGAGTTCATATCACAGACTGTGAAATGAGAGGATTGACGCAAGCAATGGTGGGGGTAGTACAGATGTTGAAAGTAAAGGCGAGAAAGATAAATCTCGATAGGAAGGAGAATGAAGAAATGAGAGAAATAGGCAGGGTTATTGAAGGCGTGGTGTCGTCGCTGAACCAATGCATGAGTCTACCGGAAAGAAGGGTAATGATAATGAAGTCCTGCTGTGTAAAAGCGGTAGAGGCCGGAAAGACGGAACTTGATGAAGAGTGGTAAGACTCATGAAGTAAGGAGGGAGGATACCGGCCTGAGAACAGTGGTAGAGTATCCGAAACGGAAGATGGTGTCCGCTGGAGAAGGGGAAAAGGTTGCGGCTGTAGCCAAGAGACCGAAGGCTGGTAGGTGGTCGAAAGAAGAAGGAGAGAGAAGATACGACCTTCGCAAACCGCTGGTGTCCTCCAGGAGCCGCAATTCGCTGGTGTCCGCGGGAACGGAAAAGGGGAAAGAGGAGGCGGTGGAAGAGCATCAGCCGCGAGGAAGAGGAGGGAGGCAATCCTGAGCAAGGTCGAGGAGGGCCGAGATTGCATGGATGTATATGGAAGAATTATGACCGTCAGAAACACGACCAAAGGGACGGCGGGGATGAGGTAGACCAGGGCCGGTCACATGCTCATTGAATTCGACAGAAAGGTGGCAGCGGGCGAGGTGGCTGAGAAGCTCAAAGCCGCTTTAGGTGATACAACAGAGGTGTCGGCCCTGGTAAATAGGACAACGGTGCAGATTAAAAACTTCAATCACCTTACCACCAAGAAGTAACTGGTGGAAGACCTGAGAAGGGAGTGTGGAATATGGATAGGTGATAGCAGCGAAGTAAAGACATTAAATATGGCGCTATGGGGAACACAGATGGCGGTGGCGGTGCTACCAACGAACGCGGTCTCTAAGGGAGAGGTGTCAAGAAGATTCAGGACCGGCCTGACAATATCTTCGCTCAGGCTCCCGCCGGACGTGCAGAGGTGCTTTAGGTGCCATATGCTAGGGCATACGGCGGCGAGATGCACAGTGGTATGTCCCGGTAAGGAGGTGCGTGAGCACCGAGCACGTAATGAAGGAGTGCACGAAGGAGCCAAGATGTGCGACGTGCTCAAAACAAGAAGGAGTGAACGCTAGGCAAGTTATGGGCTCGCTGGCCTGCCCGATGGTCAGGACGGAGGATAGGCGAGGAAGAAGATAAGAAGATAAGATAAGGGTGCTGCAGATTAACTTAAATAGATGCAGGCTCGCTCAAGATCTTTTAACACAGTATGCGTGCGAAAACAGACTGGACATAGTGGTCATATCCGAACCGTATAGGCAGTTATCGTTTTGGTACAACGATACGGTCGGGGATGCATCGCTATGGGTCACTCTTTTCAATGTTCAAACATCGTGACTGCGACATTTCATCAACAAGTATCGGTTATTATATCAACTGAAATTTTGTGGTTTACTATCCTTAGCACGCAAAATAACAAGTCATCTGTTAGCATCAATTGATATGTACTTTGATTTTATGCATTTCATAGTAAAAGATAATTCGCATTTATATATTAACCCAAATGTAACATAATTTTAAACCTAAATTTACTAATTGTTGATATTTATTGACAGGTAGTAATTTAAAAATTTATATCCATACTCATTCCTATTTTACACCTTTTTGTTGTTTTGAGAGGAGGGGAAAATTCAATTACGCATACCCAGGTACGCTAGCGCGCGTCTGGATTATGTGGGGCTCGGCAAGATGATAGCGCCTCTACCCACTAAAAACCTCCCTCTATCTCTCTCCTCTATCGATACAAGAACCAACCCTGGAACCACTTCTCGGCATTATTTCAGGGTTGGTCTTCTTACTGAGTGTACCTCTCATCTTATTATGATCTTTTTCTAGTTAATCCTCTCCTTCTTCTTTCCATGTTCCTCTTCTTATCTTGTCTACCTGATTGAGTTATCATTATCTTTCGGCAAAACCCTTAGGATCTAGCCCAGTTCTCCTCGCTACTGGCAACCACGTCGATTATGATATATGTTGCCAGTATTTCGCCTACGTAATTTTCCAACAATATTCTTTCATTGGCCAATCTGGAGCAAGTGAACAACGCATGCTCTGCATCTTCACCTTCGGCATCACAATCCCAACATCCTGAGTGTGTCTCTTTCCTAATCGTTCTGCATTAAAAATGCAGGCGTCGCCGATCAGCTTTCTGATCCAATTATCCTCTCTATAATGGAGCCACTCATCCCTCCATCTTTTCTTCGATCACTATCGACATCTTTGGAATGTTCTTATTTTTCCGTATTGCTAGGGCTTTGACTTATACCGGTATGATATAAAGCATTACCGACTCTCCCACTCCGAAATAGAGTTTTCTAACTAGAGTGTCCTAATCGCTGCTATTAGGGTATCAACCATGCCACAGACCTTTTCTAGATGTAATACGAATTTTCTATTATTGTCCTATTGCACGCCAAGATACCTAACCTCCTGTTTAGTTATCAACAAATAGTTTCCCATATTGATGTCCATTACCTTGGGATACGCATTCCAATAAGTAGAATCACCTCCGTCTTGTCTTGAGCCAGTTTCAATCCAGTTTCAGAACACCACCGAGTGACCGTTAGTTTGGAATAGTTTTTCTTGGTTCTATAAAAACATCTACGACATTGTAACTTATTTCCAGCAAGCCACATATCCTGAGCTCATAATGTTTTGATGAAATATGTTACAGGTGGAAAACTTTTACGAGGAGTATAATAGTCGAAACTGATGATTCCGTACCAACTTCCAATTTAATCTTGTTAAGGGAAACTGCTGTATTCCAATTTTTACGCGAAATTGACCTTCTTTCCCTCTCCGTTGTAGCTCGTTTCGTTCCTCCATTATAATTTTTTCCAAGATTTTCTGGGTTATTATAGAAATTATTAATTACCTAGCACTCCTATTAATTCCTTTCCCAATTTTTCCGTTTGAGACATTTTGTATGAAAAAAATCTTTTTTTTACATTAACATATATATTTTTACGCGGAGCTATACAAGTATGTCAGATTCTGCATTCACTGAAAAATAGCAAAAGGTGCATTTAATATTGTCCTAAATTTTTTTTGTACAGTTCCTATATCTACTCCGGTAATTTCTGATGTTGTATCTGGATATTCGAAAAATTTTCGGGCGGTATTGCCCTTATTATTCGACCCAGATCCTTATGGGAGTTTATCAATGATTAAAACAAACTGGCCCCTAAATTAATCTTAAATCCTTAGCTTCTTATCTTGTCTCTTCTGTTTGTTTTCCGGGTTATTCCTAGTTCCTTCATTTTTATTCTAAAGCTTCATTCGCAAGCTTAAGTCGCAACTTAAATGTAAAAAAAATTCATAAATTTTATCCTTGCATGTGATGTTGAAAGACCATATTTATAATTTTGTTTCATATTTTCTTCAGTATTACCGAAGTGTGTCGTATTTTTATGACAAATTATGTACATTGAACTGAACTTGGGACTTGTTAGATATTGAGCAACTTTCCCATCGAATATCGTTAAGTGCATCTTATGTAACATTAATGATAAGTAATGTTTCTTTTCCATCAACTATATATTCTATAGGCACTAATGAACTAATTTGATTTTTTATAGTCGCAACTTCGGTTGTAGCACGCGGTACGCTCGGTAGCACAGGGTGACTTCTTCCTCGTCGCGCCGTCGCCTGCGGCGGGCCCTCTGGTACCGTCTTCGGGCCCGGACACATCTCGTTCTCAGCTCCGCGATGTCGGGAGTCCACCAATATACGGCACTGCTTCGCTCGATGTACAACGTGCTTCGCGGCATGGACGTGTCACATATTGCCGTCGTGATTCGGCGGAGGTTCTCGGCCTCCTCCTCCACGCTTGTTTCTGTCGCCATTGTTGAGGTCTCCCAGTTCCAGGCTGCCACTGTTGCGGCCGCTCGAAGCTGATCTTCGTCCCTTTCCTTGATCTTCAACCTTGATGGCGGGCACGCACGTCCTCCTCTCGGCGGGCCGAGACCATCGCCCGCGGTCGTCCTCCCAGGTCCAAGTGCATCTTTCACCTTCATGAATATGTAGAGATGGTCCGAGAGTGTCCCGACCGTCTCGGCCACTCTCCATTCCGAAATCCGCCTAAATGCGTCGGAGGAGGGCCATGTGATGTCAACGAAGGAGCACCTCTCTACGCCACGCAGGTGTTGGCTCAGCCCCTGTTCACAAACAGGAAACCAAGTCCCGCGGCTCAATCTGACAGCGCGCAGCCGCGCGTTGGTCTTAGGGTTTCCCCATTCTGTGGAGTGTGTGTTGAAATCTCCCAGGAGGAGCACCTGCCGAGGAAGGCGCTGCCTGATGCAGTCGCCAACCCCGTCCAGGAACTCCCCCAACGCTGTCCTTTCGCTATTGGGCAACACGTACACACCCACCAACACCATTCCTGTCCACCCGACCGCGACATATCCATTGCGGCGCTCCAGTGGGACTCCGTTGGCGAACGCCCCCGGCGTTGATGTTATGGCGACAGCGACCATTTCGTTCTTATCTCCGGCCCAGTCCGGAGTATCTTATTTAAAGGTAGACTTAATACATGCCATATTACAATGATACTTAATACTGAATCTTATCCTTATTCTACACACCTTAAAGTGATTTAACATATTTCCTTCATACCAGTGTCTAAACTACCTTAATACTAATAATTAGCTTAAGAACCACAAGTCATGTCATCTAAAACACCCCTCTTACGCATTCATCCTAATAAATATGAGAATAAATATCCACCCTATTATCCAGTCCAAACGTTTGTTAAACATCCATCTTATTATGAGAGTAACACCCACACTAATATCCATCTATCCAGTTTCATATTTAAAATACTATCGATTTCCTCCTCGGTGGCCGAAATGTCTATTCTGGTTACCCCCGCTTCCGCGGCTCGGAAGCGTGTCCCCACGCGGACCTTGCTGGGATCCAGGATCCGAGTCAGCCGTGCTGCGAGCGCGGCGGCCTTCTCCCTTTGCTGGTCCTCGGAGACCTCCTGAACGACGCCTCTGGTCATAGTTTTACGTTTCCTTACCGCCTGGATACCGACCTCAACCAGAGGGACGTTGTTTTTGTCCGCGGACGACACCTCCGCGTAGTATTGGCCCGATCTATCCGTCAGCGTGATCGTCACCGCTGATGTTCGCGGTGTGTTTGGGAAAGGTCTGATCCTCCCTTCGGCGCTTTCCTCGCGCTCTGTGCCCCTGCCCCGGAGTTATCTTCGCCGGTTGTTTCTCTGCCGACTCCTTCTTCTTGTTGTTTCTTCTTTCAACGGTCTGCCATTCCATAGCGGCCGCTTTTCCTCCCTTCATCGCTGCAGTGTTTGTAACTCCAGGCTCCACCCTTCTCGTGGTCTCGTCGGGGAGGACTTCCTTTTCTCTTCTTCTTTCGATATTTTGGAGTCGTTCCTCCATCAGCTGAATCAGCGAGGGGCCTAGCTCCTCTATCTTGCATTCGATCGCGGCGAGACTCGCTGTCTCGCCGCTCTGCTCAGCCGTGGAGCGCGAGGCCAGCTCGTTTCGGTGCGCTTCCTTCCTCCTCTCTAATACCGATATACGTTCTTCCATTATCGCGAAGGCGCCGGGGGCGGGGTCCATCCTTCTCACTATCTCTGTTGTGCCAGCGGCGATGGACCTCGCCGCTTCTCTCAGCATCTTCACGCGTGTGCCCTTGAGATTGCAGGATGTTTCGGCAACTTTCGCCTCCGCAGAAGCTCGACGGAGTAGTTCCGCTCCTATGTTCGCAGTAGTAGATGTCCTCATCTGTTCGGCGAGTTCTGTGGGGAGCTCGGGAGGTTCGCTTGCCTTCCTTTTCTTCGCGCGAGGCGCTTCGACGGCGGGGGTCTCTTCTTCCTCCGACGTTTCCTCGATCCGTAGGCTCCCCGTGCTTAGTGCAGAGCGGAGGAACCCCTCCTTGAAAGGGACCGCCTTCCTTGTACGTCTGGTGCTGACGTGTGTCGGCTCAGCAGCCAAGTCCGCTTCGCCGCCTCCTCTCATGGTTTCATCCGCCTCTTTATCATCCCCCCGGTTCTGTTCGTTTTCCCCATTGGGCGCGCAAAATAGCCACTTATACCCGCACTTGTCACTGTCACCAGTCGCTACCACTTTCAAATGGCCCGCTCGATGCGCTTTTGCAGCGGTGCTATTGTCGCGCGTCCTAATATGGCTTCCTCACCGCCATAACCTCACACGCGATTTTATTTCACTTGTCACGTCTTTTACAGACCGAATTCTGCTAGTTCTTATGCCGACTTTTTTTCATAGGCACTGGCACTTCACTCGGACTAACTTCCTTGTCCAAATTCTCCAGCTTTCCAGGAGATTCCGATTACATTCATAGCTGCGTCCTAACTCCATCTCCACGATGCAAACAACCCCCGTTGCGCCCATGAACCGAAAACTAGGTTCAGTAACTTTGTATCTAGGAAAGAGTATTTGCACTTGTAGCGTTGGTGACTTAGTTTTGACTAACTGTCGTGTTATTACGGAGGGAAGCTCGTTATGGGTGTGTCTAAAGTACGAAGAAAGCGGATTCGTTGATCACATTTTTTGTTAGGAAAGTGAGGATAACTTAGGATGGATACTCAGGTTCATTTAGGGTCTGAATAACGGCAGGTGGACCTTCTGCGGCCAGAAAACGAGGGGTGGCGTACGGATTATCTCACGCTACGTAACACGGTTTTTCGTCACATATAGCAAATTTCTTTTTATGATTAGTATTTTGGTTCATGCATACCTGAAATATAATTACGATGTAATTTTCTTAAATTAAATATCGCGCTAACCTGCTAGAGATATTGGTGAATTATAATATAATTATTCAGTTTTTTTACAAACATTGTGGCCTTTTTCCTACTTAGTTCGGTAATTTTCAAATTTAAGGTATTGATCAATTTCATTTCGTTGTAATTTAAGATTTGTTAACGATCACTTTTCACAAACTCACCGCTATTACTTGTCTTTGGATCGTTGTTTTGTGAATACAGTGAATGTAAGAATAAAGAACAAGAGAAGCAATTGAGATACAACGAGATACCTTACAGGTTTTATATCTAGAGAAATAAAGTTAAAAAAATAGAATTTAATCAGTGTCAGGATCCATTAGGACTAGTCAGCAAATAACGAAAGTTGTTTAGCTTAGTGTCATAAGAAACCGAAGGTATCTTTAAACGACGGATTTGGTATCAACATTCATTGCAACTTCAAAGAGCTGTGTTGGACCTTGGCATCGTCTTCTGTGCAGTTGACTGAACCTTGTGCATTTCGAGAGTTTAGCTGTCGTCCAATATCATTTTGACCGTAAGATTCTCAACAATCCAATTAAATCGTTTTATACCAATGAAATAAAAAATATGAAAACTTCGTTTTTCTTATTCTGGCAATTTATGAATAATTGCGTTATCGATGAAACAGATCAAAGAAAACACCGGAAACTGCTTCCAGTGATCAATTCCGCGAAGTAGTGGGGATAACTCGTATCCGTTTAAAATTTGAAGAGACAAATTCTCGACTCTCTGAGCGACGTTTAATTAATTTCTCTAATGTAATTTCGCGTACCTTTAACTGTAACTCAGTTCTTTCGGCAATTAACGAGAGAGCCGAAAATTTCGTCGTTTTAAAGTTTGACGATATCGATAATGGTCGATTGCGAAATTTCGTGGTTTTGATAAGGATGGATTACTTACAATTAATATGCCTAAAAATAATTACAAACATTGTTAAATATGCCCGTCTTGATATTCAGTACATTTATTATTTCTTCCTAACATGTTTCTAAAGACGCTTAATAGTATCTCTTCACTTATTTGTGATACACGCCTTTCGATATTCTCCTCAGTGGTTTCGATTTGTACACATCAGTCTCTAATATCCCACAGAGAGAAATTCGGTAATGTTAAATCGGTATATCAATCGTATAGGCCAGAATACCATTTGAAATGTTTCTGTCGCCAAGAAATTCTTCCATCATCGTTTTCCACGCTGTATGTGCCGATTTGGGAAGATTTATGTAATAAGGATTGTTTCTTCTGGAAGGGTTATCATTGGATGCCTATTAGACGTGGCTATCCTGTTATTATCTTATTCTTGCTTCGATGGCTGCGGTATGCAGGATGTTTGTCAGACGTGGTTATTCTATTACTAGTTTCCGAGTCTGTAATATCAGCAACATCTTTCGTGCTCCTCCAACTGTTCATTTCCGCAATATAGCGCACCATACACCAATCTTAGTTAGTATGCATTGGTATCTCCTAAATTTCTCCAAGATTGGTAGTGGTATATGTTCGGCTATTCTACGAGTTGATATGTCTATTTAGATGGAACCATATCTTGTCGCTGAAAAAAATAACATATCTAAAATATGGTCATTTTTTCCCTATAGAAATATTGGAAATCACCGATAACAGCGAATATGTTGTTTTTTAGTTATTTCGCACTATTGGCGTTTAGTTTCTCTATTGTTGGATCTCTCTTGACTGAGATTTCTATTTTCTTCATAATCCATGCTGTAATTAACATAACTGTTTCCAAAATTTTAACCCAGCCCTTAATTACCCATGGGGCCTATTGCCTTAATATCTTTTTCTTCAGAGAAGGAGGATATTTCCTCCGCATACTTTTCGGATTTCCCACTATCGTCCCTCAGTTTTCTAACAGGCTGACTTTTCGTTGATACCTTTTTCGTTACGTATTTCGTATATCTTTCTGTGTATGGAGTAAGGTAACTAGTTTGGTTCGTTAGCTCAGTCGATGAGTCAACGCCCATTTCGTTCTCGTGTCCCATTTTAATTATTCGAACCAGACTCTGTGCCAGTCTCCGACCCGGCTTGAATGGGTCCACCTCCTTCACGTTGCATTGAATAAGATGTTTGCAGGAAAAATTAGAGTTGCGCTGAATTTTGCAAGACATCCATTTGTAAAAAATCTTTTTTGTTTGGAAATCTTCTGCCCCCAGTTCTTGAATTTTTTTCTTCTATTTAGAAGAATTTTATAATTAATTCCCATTGAGAATTATAAGTAATTAATAAGTAAATAGATACATTTTAAACAATAAAAACATTATTAACAGAATAATAAATAACAAGGTTTTGCTATAAAATGTACGTACATGTATATTTATTTTTATATTGACTTCTTTTTAAACATTTAAACCAACTACGTCTATCGCATCACAATTTAATGCGAGGGTTGTTCTTATTTATTGGCACAAAGTTTGTCAAATCTTGGGGGCAATGTGGAGAGTGCCACTTGTATCTCTTTTTCGGCTACTAACATGGCTCAATATTTGATTTTCATTGCAGTCAGTGCCGAAAAGCCCGTTTCGCATAAACAAGATGTTACAAACGGTAGAGGCACTTGCATTGTTTTGTAATACAAAGATTCATTTTCTCTGCTGAGATTCATCTACAACTGAATTAAGGTTTCAATTTGAAACTTTTGTTTTAGTGAGCTATCGCATGATACTTCTATCAAAATTTCCGTTTCAATAGTTGTCAGCTCAAATTTGTCATCTTCACTGTCGATAAATGGATTCTGTATCCACAAATACTTTGAGAAATCACGGTCTTTAAAGTATGTCGAAGGAAGTTGGCCGATGTAATTATCAACGATGACTTGGCTTATTTAAAACGAGAGATCCTGTTTACGTTCCGCAAGAACTAGGTGACTGTAGTCACATAGGCTTTCTTCTATGTAAACTAACAGCCGAAGGACAGACGACACTGTTTCGATCGGTTGCTAACCAGAGTTTTTTTTCCTACGATACTACATTCGGCCATTCTGACAATCACATCTGTCCTCAGATGTGCTCATCACCACTGCTCTCACTTACATCACTAACACCAACGTTCCACCACTTCATGTGGTCGGCTGCAGTGGAAGCTGTACGCGGCCCCTCGTGTTCGCCTTCCCGTTGCACTATGTAGCGGTCATTTCGCAGGACTTTCACCACGTGGTACGGCCCAAGGAACTTCGAATGCGGCTTTAACCCAGGACCGCCCTGCGTCCTCTCGATCGCCACCAGATCCCCCGTCTTGTAAGTTGTCGCCTTCTTGCGTTTCTTGTTGAACGTTTACTTATCTCTGGTTTGATTCTCCTCGTTCCGTCTCCTTGCTATTACACACAGTTGATCCCGCTCTTCCTGGAACATTGCGGCCCATTCATCTTCAACCAGCTGCCTGATCTGCGGATCGTCCCGCATTCTCATCCGCGTGCCAAACAACAACTGGAACGGAGTAACGCTAGTGCTTCTGCTGGGAGTTGCATTGAGGTATCTCTGAGCTTTCTCCAGGTGCTTGAATCACTCGCCTGGTGTTGGTGCAGATAATTTCGTCAACAACGGGACAAGCGTCCGATTCACCCTTTCTACCTGACCGTTGGCCCGCGGAATTCCAGTCGTAGTTCCTACATCCTCTATGTCTTCCTTATTGCAATAGTCCTCAAAGGCGCCAGTTGTAAACGCCGTCCCACGATCAGAGATGATCCTTCGCGGATTCCCAAAGCACGCAGACTGCTTTTCCAAGCGACTGATAACCTCTGCAGAACCCGTTGATTTGGTAGGGTACAGCCAGACGAACTTGGTGAAAGCGTCAATCACTACAAAGATATGCCGGTAGCTTTTCTTCGTAGCGGGTAATGGTCCAATATGGTCGACGTGATAGATGTCGAACGGCAACTCTCCCTTGTCGATGGTGTTCAGCAACCCTTCCTTCTTCCCTTGCTTTCTCTCTGCAAGGATACTGTCAATGCAACTCTGCACCACCCTTTCCACTTTCTCACGCATTCCCCGGAACCAGTAATCTCTTTTTACCAATGCCTCTGTTTTGGTGACGCCGAAATGGCCACGTTCGTGAGCTCGTCGAACCACTTGAGTTTGCATTGACTTCGGCACGACCAATAGCGACGTGCCTTTTATTTCGCGATATAAGATCTCATTCTTTAGGACATACCCGTCGGCCTCATGCTGTTTGATGTTGTCTCGGATCTGACGCAGGTCATTCTCCTGCAACTGCGCTTCTCTCAACCGTACAAGAATCCCTCGTTCGTCCTCGTCTATTAGCATGATCTCGGGTAGGGGATTTCGACTCAACGCATAGACTTGCATCATACTGTTCCCGGGCCTATGCTCCACCTTATAATCGAACTACTCTAGGACGATTGTCCATCTCGCAACACGTACACACAAGTCCTTTTTCCGCATCGTTAATGCGAACGCCAGACAATCTGTAATGATCTTAAATGGGATGCCGAGCCGGTAGACAAGGAATTTCTTCAACGCTTTCACGAGGGCCAAAACTTCAAGCTCGTAACTGGTGTACTTCTCTTCAGCCGGTGAGGTCTTTCCGCTCGAGTAATACACGGGGTGAAAAACGTTGTCCTCGCGTTGCTGTCGCGCTGCAGCAAGGTCGCACCGTATCCCACGCTTCACGCATCCGTATGCAACTGAGTCTCCGCTCCAGCACGATACAGCTTCAACACTGGCTTCTCGCTTAACGCTGCTTTTAGGCTTTCAAACGCTTCTCGCTTGCGCGACTCAAATCTGAACGGGACATCTTTCTTTAATTGATCCGATAATGGTCTCGCGATGACAGAATATCGGGGCACAAACTTCCTAAAGTATCCCGCTAAGCCCAGGAAACTCTGAACATCTCTAGCTGATCGGGGCTCTGGGAAATTAGCGACGGCCTTGGTTTTGCATTCAGATGGTTGAATGTTACTGACTTCGATGTTGTGATCCAAATACTCTATTCTCGTTTGTAGAAATCGACATTTATTCCAGTTTACGAGTAGTCCGTGTTCGCTAGAGAAACGCAATATTGTTTTTAGCTCTTCTATTCCACTCAAAATAGTCAGTCGACGGCACAATCAGATCATCCATATACGTCAGCACCACCCCTTTCGCGATCAACTCTTTAAAAATTGCATTTATAGACTTCTGAAAGACGGCCGGCGAATTGCACAATCCAAACGGCATCTCAAGGAATTCATACTGGCCTGTGGGGACTACGAACCCCGTATACTTTCTGCCACTTTCCCCAACATGAACATGAAAAAATCCGTTCTTAAAACCCAACGTACTAAATACCCTCGAGCCCTGTAATGAATCCAGTTGGTCTTCGATTAAGGGCAGTGGGTATCTGTTTTTTACTACCTTTCGATTTAATTGTCTATAATCGACGCAAATTCTAGCCGAGCCATCTTTCTTTTTCACCAAAACGATCGGACTGGCATAGTCGGAATGTGACTGGCGTATTATCCCGACCTCCAGCCACATTTTGATCTGTTTATGGACCTCGACCTTGTCTTGTGGAGATAGTCTTCCCGGCCTTTCGTAAACTGGAATATCGTCCTGTAGTGCTATATTCATTTCGATTCCTACTTCGCGCGTTTTCTGTGGCCTATAATTTCGGATCAAGTTTTCTACTGCCTGCTTATGTTGCACGTTCTCGACATGGGATAGGTCTACCCCACGCGCTCCCGTCTCTATGTCTATTTTAAGGACCTCCGGAATCCCATCGGAGTTTTCGTCCTTTATTCTACAGATGGAGATGTCTCCCCCCCTTCCTGTTTATCTCAACGGTATCTAGGAAGTCTGTGCCTATTATCAACGAACTTTCATCATAGTGTTCGGAACTACATGTATTATTATATGATACGACTCATATGTTGAGAAATGCTAAGTTGGTATGACCGCTAGTTCCTATAAGCTAAGTTGGCACGACTTCTAACGACGCTCTTTTGTCTTAGAAGTCGACCACGTGCTAATTGCTAAAGCGCATCCGGTGAGTTCAGACGTTTTATACAAGGAGGTGAAATAAAGAGTGTTATTCAATCTGTGTTAATCAATTGAATATCAACCTCAACCCATATTAAATAACAGGTTATGGGCCCAGGGCAGTAAACTGCGGTAAGAAAGATATCTATTTATTGAGTTTTTTGCGTTTTTGTGAAATTATCCGAGAAGAGACCACGCCATGGCCGACCAGGACAATATGCCTGATGTGGACAAGGATATGAATCCAATCATGAGAAAAGGAAATTACGAGTACTGGAAAACGATGACGGAAGCTTCATTAGTTTTCCTGGGCTGCTGGGATGCCATAGAGCCAGGTTTTACGCCAGCGGAAAGGATGAGGGCAAACTGCGTAAGGATGGACAACAAAGCACGTGCGTACGTTTTCCGGCATATACGCCCCGAGTACCTGGGAGATATCAGAAAATTGAAAACAGCGAGGGAGTGCTGGAAGGCACTGGAAGACGTTCATGGAAGGTCTACGTCAATGGACACTGTCTTATGCATGCGGGAACTGGGTACTATCGAGAAGACCCCGGACATGGACATGTCCGCGTACTGCGGAAGAATCAATGACCTGTGCGAGAAACTATCCAGCGTAGGCATAGAAATCAGTGACCATGTTATGGCATGTTTCCTTTTAGCCGGCCTCGTGGTGGACCCAAATTACTCAACATACCTCAGAACAGCGAGGATCGACAAGGATTTGAGTGCGAGGGCCGTGAAATCCGATCTCCTACTCGAAGAGAGGAGGATCGACGCGGCTACGGAATCGTCCGAGAGAGGCAGCGCAATGGCGACCAGGAGACAGCAGAAGCCCAAGCAACAAAGCAAAGATGGCGCGAGACCAAAGGTCCGAAACCCACAAGACCAAAAATGCTACAAATGTGGGAGAATGGGACACATCTCGTACCAGTGCCAAGAGGAGAAAGAACATAAAGAGGAGAAAAACCAAAGAGAGAAGAAGAAACAGGAGGATAACAGGAGAGAGAGGGGATCGGAAGACAAACCGAGGTCCAAGGGACTTATGTCGACATTGGCTTTGTCGTCTATCAGTCGCATGGATAGGGAGAGAATCAGCTACCTTGACTCAGGTGCCTCAAACCACATGACTCCGGACGGGCATCGATTCGTAGACTTTAAGCCTGCGACCGGACAGATCAGGATCGGCAAGGGACACCTGGATGTTAAGGAAAAGGGGACAATCGTTGTAAAAATGGCTAAGTCCTGTGGTGGTTGGATGCTAACCCTATCGAACGCTCTGTGGGTGTCTGAGTTAGACGTAAATCTAATCTCAATCAGACAATTGGCAAAAATGGGAGTTACCACAGTGTGTACAAGGGATGAGGCCGTTGGGACACACGACGATGGAGACGTCTTATTCAACTCGAAGGTTGGAGACGATGTCTATTACTTGGAAACAGTACCTGTCGAAGATCACGTAGCAAACCTCTCTGTGGAGAACGATCAAGAGGGACCTGGCCAAGATGACGGAGACGTTGAAGTCATTGAAGCGATGGCATACAAGGGTACCACATCGTGGCACGAGAGATTGGGTCACCTGCATGGAAATGCAATGAGGAAGATCCCTGTGAGGAGCGTGAAGGAGGACTCCAGGAAACGCAACGAACTCTGCAGAGACTGTGTGAAAGGAAAAATGATGAAGGTGCCATTTCCGAAGACAGCCCACCACATGTGTCGGCGTCCTTTGGAAATTGTCCACAGCGGCGTCAGTGGCAGAGCTCAGTGCAAGTCACTAGGTGGAGGTAACTACTTCCTAACATTCATAGATGACTTCTCACGATTCATGTACGTCAGGATCATCAGCAGGAAGAGCGAAGTATTTAGGTGCTTCAAGGAGTACCAGATGGAAGTGGAGGCTCTACATCAATCCAAAATATGCGCCCTCCAAACCGACAATGGGGGTGAGTACACGGGGACTAATTTTGAGAGCTACCTGAAGGAGAAAGGCCTTCTGCACAGGAAGACTGTTCCAAGGAATCCTGAACAAAATGGAGTCTCAGAACGAGCGAACAGAACCCTGGTGGAGATGTCCAGGTGTCTGCTCATCCAGTCGGGACTCCCTGATTACCGTGGGGAGTGTGAACACTGCGTGTCACATCAGAAACCTATGCCCCTCCACCGCTATCGGAGATAAGATTCCATTAGAATTGTAGAAAGGTAAGGGATGCGACATCCAAGGGGAGATCCGCAGGCTGAGGGTATTAGGATGTAAAGTCTGGTACCTGAAAAGCCCAGGCAAAGGTAATTTTGACAGCAGGGCAGATGGGGGAATATTTGTAGGTTACGACAGACAAGTCAAGGGATATAGAGTTTACCTACCGAAAACCAAAAGGGTAATAATCTCTTGTCATGTCAGGTTCGCAGAAAATGTGTTTCCCTGCAAGAACATGAAAGTGGACACAGGCAACATCAGAAAGAAACTTTCGGAATGGATATGAAACGTTGTAGATTTTGAACTTCAAAGAGGAAATGATACGAGTGATGTAGAAGCCCAAAGTGACGGTGAAAACGATGAAGGCGAAAGTGACTATTACATGGACAACTTAACTAATGAGAGTAATCAGGGGGAGGTTGTGAGTGTACCGACTGTACCCAGGAGATCAGCACGGTTGCACAAGCCAAGGACATGCAGCAGTTGTGCTCACGTTGCGACAGTTTGCAGGAAGCA
>JACXIO010000043.1:14400-103030 GCA_014737335.1 Bombus polaris | reverse complement strand
ATAAACTCAAGGACTTCTCCGAAACCCAGACATAAACCAGAAAAAAACTTCGAAAAGTCTAAATTACTTCCAGACAAGCAGTTTGACTGGAAAACGTGTGCGGAGACAATGACGCTAAAGTTCATGATTTATGGTAGGGCCTTAGGTTTATTGCGGGTCTCTCTAACGGTGACTGGGCCTTGGTCTCTTGACGTTACATTAGCATGAGTAACCATCGGGATAACATCCGGTCACTCTATCCGTTCCCAGAGACATATGATCATAGCCTATTCCCACTCCAACGAATAAAAGAATTTAAATACACCCCCTAAACATCATCCCAGTTAGTCTTGAACAGTCACGCCTAGAGCTCGGAAGTGTATTGCAATCACATAAAAAAAAAATAAAAGTTTCTTTTCTTTTAAGTTTCTTTTTTTATTTTTTATTTTACGTGACACCACCAACGTCACCTCGCTCCGGGAAACGATAACCCACGACACGGCTCGAACACGATTTACCGTGTTCACCGTCGAGCGGCCCCGCCGGAAGCCGTACTGGCTTTCGTGCCAACCGGACACCCGCTCTGACATGTGGGCCCCCAGACAGGCGGCAATTACTCTTTCAAAGAGTTTGTCCACCTCGTCTAATAGACACACCGGTCGATCGTATTACAGTGGCTGGATTCGTTTGAACTAATCGGCAAACGATGAAAGTTATTTATGTTAAAAATTATGATTAATTATGTTAATATAAATAACAAAATTAAAATTAATAAAATAAACAATAAAATTATTATTATGATAAAAAATCAAACGTATCTTTAAATGACAGATTTAACATCAGTATTCGGCAATTCATAGATGGCTTGTAATATTAGGTCATCCCATAAGTTCGTGCCGTTTTTCGAGCGGTTATATATGTTAAGATTGTTTACATACCTTTCAGTTTCATGAAAAAATGTAATCCCCCTCTCGTTGTTGTCTCGATCAGCTAAGCGCAAGTGCATTGGTCCCTTATCGCCGTATGTTTATAAATCGACACATGAAATGTATACACAAAAGTCGGCACGAACTTATGGGAAGACCTAATAATTGCGGTTAGTTTGTATTGTAACAGTAGTTGCTGGCCAAAATGCTGGCAAGAGGGCCGATTTAAGGGATATTGGCTCCCCCGAATGGCCTTCGGCGGGTGAGCAGTGTCTCACCTGTTCCGGAACCGTCCTGGAGAGACGGTAGGGCTTAGAAAGCGCCCCGTTCGACCTGAGACGAGCGACAGCCCCTACCAGGCTTAACTAATCCAGGTAGCAAGGTACTGGGTGCCTTGTGCGCTGGTTGGGCGTAACCCCAACCCCTATGGCCCTAGGGGTGCCCGGGTACTGTATAGCGATAAATTTGCGCTCAGGAAAGCACCCGTTACCAAAGATGACAATACTTGACTAATTTGACTATGTAAGTGGTGTTTGATATCCTTTCTTATTATCACTGCGACTCTTCTGTGTGCTTTTCCTGAGGAGTGTTTGGTAACATGGATGATGTTATATGGTATTTTCATGTATCATTTTGGTGTGAAATGTGTTTCTGAAACAAGTAATATGTCAATATTATTGTTATACAGATGTTATCAGGCGACACTCTGCCTAGACCAGGCCACACACCGCGGGCTAGATGGCAACCAGATGTCCGCAGATCCTTCCTGCGTACCCTCAATAGTCTCAAGTACCCTCCATAAATCCCAGGTATTTACTAACTAAGGTCCTTCAAACCGAACATTCTTTCATGCATTGCCTTCCAAAGTTTATTATCCACCATGGGTTGACACGGGAAAGTTGCCTTTTCTCACGTATGAGTCTTCCCACTAGCAACTTTATCTCGAGGGCGGTAGGCATCCTTCCTCACCCACAACCAATTAAAAACGAAGCCTATTTCCCTCACTCTTCTAGCCAAAATTGGCATTAACAAATCCGATGATCCCGTGCGCTGGACACACCCATCCTTAGCTTTCCTCCGCCGCGGCATCGTCACCGAGCTTCACTGATTTTCTATCACTCAGACAGTCCACGGAATACTTAAACACGAGCATAATAAACGCTATCCGCTCCTCCACACCTACCAAGACTCCAATCACCAAACACGAATATCCCCACTACATAAAAAAAAAAATCACAGAAAAACGAAAATTAAGAAGAGTATGGCAGACTCATAGAACACCGGACGACAAACGCAAGCTAAACAACGCAATCAGGAAGCTAACAAAAATCATCAAAAAATACAAAAACGACTATTTCCAAAAATTTCTCGCCAATTTGTTCCCCACAGCCGACTCAAACTACTCTCTATGGAAGGCTTCCAGGAAACTCACGCGTCCCCCGCAAATAATCCCTCCAATTCGCTGCTCGCTAGGCGGATGGGCACGGAGCCCTGAAGAAAAAGCCAACCTGTTCGGAAATAACAGAATATCTCCACTCTCCCTTCCAAATGTCTCCCCCTATTAAACCTTTCACTTCTCTAGAGCTTACAGAATTAATCCATCGCCTAAATCCCTGGAAAGCATCGGGGCATGACCAAATAAGTAATAAAGCAATCAAGGAACTCCCCGTTAAAGGGATTGCACTCATCTCTTCAATTTTTAACGCAATTCTACTCCTTGAATATTATCCCAAGGCCTGGAAAACATCACTCATTACCCTCATCCCCAAACCCGGAAAACTAATATATGAAACTAGCTCCTATCGCCCAATTAGACTTCTACCTACCTTGTCAAAACTATTAGAGAAGTTGCTTACGAACCGACTCCTTCCACTCCTAGAGGATCTAAAAACACTCCCAGATCATCAATTCGGTTTCCGGAAGTAACACTCCACAATAGAAGAAATCCACCGGATAACACACAATATCAGCCAAACCCTAGAAAAGAAAAATACTGCTCTGCGGTATTCCTGAACATTCAGCAGGCATTCGACAAAGTGTGGCATCAAGGACTTTTATTCAAACTAAAGAAAATCCTACCACACACCTACTACTCGATCTTAAAATCATGTCTAACCAATAGATTCATGATTAAACACTTGGACGCTATAACCGCAACATTTCCAATAGAAGCTGGCATACCCCAAGGCAGTGTCCTCAGACCTCTGCTGTTCACCACCTACACTGCCGACATACCAATTTTAACAGAGATAACCACAGCGACATTTGCTGATGATACAGCTTTATTAGCATTCCACTCAGACCCGATAATTGCCTCCTCAACTCTCCAGCGAAGTTTCGACTCTATGGAAAAGTGGTTGCACAAATGGCGCTTCAAAATAAATGAAAATAAATCCAGTCATGTAACCATCACGCTGCGAAAACCATCCTGGCCACAGGTGATCATAAATAATATTCCAATTCCAAACAAAGATTCAGTCAGATATCTGGGCATGATTCTGGATAGAAGAATGACATGGAAACGACACATCGTAAATAAATCCAAGCAGCTTAAGTTAAAATTAAAAAGATTCTACTGCCTTATTAGCAGATGTTCCAACTTAAACGTGCAAAGTAAAATGATGTTATATAAAACGATATTAAAACCTGTTTGGACCTATGGAATCCAACTATGGGGAACAGCGAGTAATTCCAACATAGAAATTCTTCAACGATTTCAATCAAAAACTTTAAGATCCTTAATAGATGCACCTTGGTATGTTACCAACGAAACAATACATCGTAACTTTAAGATACTTACAGTTAAAGAAGAAATATCCAAATTCAGTAATAGATATAACACGAGAATTAACAACCACCAAAACCCACTAGTTACCCAATTACTTGTTACGACGGATCAGATCCGCAAGCTAAAAGAACATTACCCTTTATGTTACGTCCGGTGACTCTCTACGGTCGAGGCGTCCATCAGCTGTGTACATATAATTAAGTGGGTGGCAATAAACCTAAGGAACGGTCATAAAACGAGGCTTCCTGATTTACCATTAAATCCGTCAATTGGCATAAAACAGCTTCGACCCAGGAAGTTCCTTATAGTTATTGCTAGATCAAGTAAAAATAGGGGAAACCTGGGTTTTCCCAGGATTCCCAGGATTCCTCTTGCAAGCGACCATTGGTGGGGCGATTATCACCGAATAAGAGTTTTCCTTAGCGACAACATCGTCACCGGACTTTATTGCCTATTCAACTACTGATCAGTCAACACCTCTGGACGGGATCTACGACATTACTACAGGCAACATCTCTGGACTGGATCTATGACATTCGTACAGTCAACATCTCAACTCGGGACTTGTTCTACAACAACAGGATAGTCAACATATCTACTCGGTCTCGATCTCGTCTATAGATCAGTCAGCATCTCTACACTGATTCTCTAACTTGAGAACAGTCAACGTCTCTATACCGGGTCTTCACCCGTCAATCATTCATCTACTACACTTACGCCTTACAGAACGGCGCAACTATCTACTGTACAAAGTTGTTGGAAATATATATATGTCGGAGATGGAAGGACACCGGAGCCTTCCCTTTGGAACTTTGGGAAAACTCCTTAATACTGTAATCTAGATTCCACCAGCCGTGATTAAGCAATTGTCGTTATTCAATCCGATTGTATTTGTTCGAGATTTACGATAGTGAGCTTGGGCTCGAGGCGACAACCAATCGCCGAACGTGGCCGCAGTCAAGGGATGAACGTTTTGTCTAACAAAGGTATGGAGTAATTCTATAGCTCTCCTTAAAAAGAAATAGTTGTAGCGGCACTTGACAGTAAGCATTCCAACGGTTTCTGTCCCGTGACTCGCCACACGCAGACTCTATTCTTCGGGTAAGATGATTATCAGATGTCGATGCATCTCCACGATACATGTTCAGCTAGCCCGAGGACCCGTTATAAATCTTAAGATTTAGTTAAGTAAAGTCCTTCAAACAGACAAACAATCTTTGTTCCAACTACGGGAAGATAGAAGAAATCTATTTTTCCACGAACGTTGCTTCCCGCTAGCAATCTTCCCTCAAGGCGGCTAGCATCTTTTTCTAAACACCAATATGGAGATTGACCAATTAGCAGCAACACCAATTTCCCTCACCTTCCGAACGAAGGTTTTCCTCGACGAGTCCGAGGATCTCGTGTCCTTAGACACACCCCATATAGTTTTTCCTCGGTGGCATCATCGAGACGGAGAGTCATTCTCTCGGGTGCGATCCCATCGACAAAAGGAGTAACGTCTTTACGATCAGTGAATATTCACGTTTGTTAACAAAGAGTCAGACTTGGACTTTGTGAGAACGTGCATCTGTCATCCCGTTGGCCACGGATTCGTTGTTGAACCTGGGATCATTGTCATTAGCTTCTCGAGTATCTAATTATCGCGATTACTTGTCGAATTCTATGATAATCATGCTTGCACTAGTAAATATCTCCTCTATTGCATAACGACAACATCTGATCCAAGTGAGATGTCTCTTCCTCACGATCGCGTCTCCCCACGACTGGTTGAATAAACATGGTCCTTCGAGCCGGATACGTGTCAACTGAAAAATGCACTCACCAGTGACCACACAGTGCCACGTGATCACATCAAACCCAGCAGCGGAAGTGTATCACAACAGCGAAGTCAGTGACGCCAGGAGCGTCACCTTCGAAGAGGTATAACCTGTTGGTCGAGGAACGCAACCAAGCAGTGTCCCGCCGCAGCTGGACAATCATCGGCGCAACGAATTCCAACAACAACGAAATCTTGCAACGACAAGAATGCTGACTGCGTCAAAAATCAACATCATGCGACAAAAACGCGATAAATATCTCAGCACCATCCAGACCATACAGAAATGCGTCGACCAGTATCAATAAGCTAACAAGAATGACGATTGCCTCTTGAAAACATATCGAGCCCAACTCAAGGAAGAGTGGAAACGATTCCGACTCGCCCAAGAGGATTTAGAGGACCTCGGCGAAGCGGACTCTACATTGGAAATTGTTGAAGGTTATCAATTCTAAGAAAACTCTACATCTGGTTTCTTTCACTCTCTCCAGCACTTTGAAGCCACCGACAGCGTATAGACAAAAGACTGCGACAAAGGCAGGCCATAAAAAAACAGTCGACAGGCAACGGTGACTTCAAGGGTTTTGTTTCAGTTAGAGAGTAACACTGATAGCGTGCGGATCTGGATCAGCTCATATTTGTACTTTCACGTTTATATCTAAAATATATTTTTCCTACCTTATAATTTATCCACGCGTCTCTGTTCTATTTACCGAATAACCTCAACAGAAATAGACACGTTAGAAACTTACATTTCCCTGGGAGGTCGACTAAAGAATCTGATACAGGGCAAGCGATCAGCAATCCCGTCAATACCGAAGGGCAGCAACACGTCTAACCATTTCCAGGGAAGTAAGAGAAACTTAAATAAAAATAACAGTACCAATGATCATACTCCGCCGACGGAAAACATCGTATTGAATCAAATGCCGATACCCTCGCATGACACGCGGAGCTCATCGCATGACACACGCAACGTGTCACCTACACGCGACCTGACGACAACCACGTTCGCATCGTCAGCATCTCAACAATCTGATTCAACGCCACCAAACGCTTTGAATCAGACAACCGCTCACGATCCTCTGGACCGGAAGAAAGAAAAAACCTCACCAGGCGACAAGCCGTCGCAGACATTGATCTCTCCGAATCCGTTACAGGACGTGCGATGCCCTGTAACTGTAATTTATAACGTAGAGAGTAACGGATTAAATCCCGTCAATGACACCGAGGTCAATCTAGAGTCGAAACCTATGGCAAACTCTCCGGAATCCACGATGATCGAACGATCCAGGAGCAGGCTTTCCTCGATCAGCACTTCGACGGTTAATAACCTGTCCTACACCATGTTACCTATTCCACCTAACATGAATATCGCATCGGAAAGTCATTCTCCGGGACATAACGAGAAGACTCCTCTTTCGCCATGGCCGAAAGGGGCCACACCTGCGAGTGGCCCGAATCGGAATAATCTCCACGTTATTGCCACCGTGACTAACTACTCAATTGATCTCGATGATTTTCAGAACACTCCATCGGATCTCAACATTTGTCCACTGAGCCCACAGATCGCTACATCGGACAAGTCTCTGACCACCACCTTCTCCTTGGAGTCACCCTTAGCTCCAACAATGCCGGCACATTCACCTTTGTCAAAACAAGTTCCAATCACGGACTCCACGACGCCGAACGTCCCTTCACCAACCATGACATCTTTCACGCTTTCACAGCCGAGACGAAGACGAGAACGAGAAGGTCAAAAGAACGCGCAATATTGTCAAGGGTCCGACGTTTAGGAATTCCACTATCAAGGCCCTTCAGGAGATAACTTATCACAATACAAAGAAACGTGGAATCCTCCAGAGCAACCAAACCGGTCCACCTGGCCTCCCACCAATGAACTCGCCAGGAAGGACGAACCAGCACATTCTGTGCACAGTCCCAGCATGGTGACACTTCCCGGAAAGAAATAAGGCCTAATGCTGGACAATTCAGAGCTCAACTGTCCCTTGAAACCAGAGTCTAGGCAGAACAGTCTGGGTTACGCGGAACCAGCGGACGCTATCGCACACAAGGCGGTGACAATATCAAAGAGATATAACGTGAAGACGCCACCTTTGCCATTGCCGAAAAGGGCCACACCCAAGAGTGACTCGAATCGGAATAACTTCCACGTTATCGCCATCAAGACGAATCACTCTGATGATATCGCTGGTTTACAAAACACCCCATCGGATCTCAACACTTGTCCACTGAGTCCACAGAACGCTACATCGGACAAGTCTCGGACCAGAGATATCTCACTGAAGTCACCCTTGGCTCCAACGACGCCGGCATACTCTACAATGTCAAAACAAGTCCCAGTCACGACGTCCAACGCTCCTTTTCCATCAAGAATCATCACCAAGAGAACGCGATTCCAACAGATCGGGGGTAGCCCAGTCTCCCAATCAACTACAAAACTCCACGTCGTGTTTGACGAATCTGCATCAAACACCACCGGAGTTCCTTTCAACGATACAGCACCGGATAAGGACCGACACAATGAAGTAGGATGACAAAATACGCCTGCAGATGTAAATCTTAACCCATTGCAGCCAATCGTATGGAAGAAATCTAACCAAACGGAAGCTACGATGCCTCTGTTTTCATCTTCCATGAATAATGGGACCCATAAGCTCAATACTTGTTTACTGAATCCACGGAGTACCATATCAAACCAATCTCTAACCACAACCCACTCCCTGGACTTACTCTTACCTTCAACAACGTCGGTACTCTGTCCAACGTCAACTCAAGTCACAATCGCGGACGCCATGACGCCCAACGCCCTTTCACCACCCAGGATCATCAGCAAGAAAGTGCTAAACGGATGGGTCAGCGGGAGGAGCCCTGTCTGCCAATCAACCATAACCATCCTTCGCGCCTCTACAACGAATCTACCTAGGGACCTCACTTGCTGGGCCCGTGTTCCACGACACTTCGTGGGCAATGGTATTACACGACTCTTCCTCGGCCGACGTGTTCCATGACACCTCCTGGGACGAGGTGTTCCACGACATATCCAGAATCGATGCGTTCCGCGACACGTCCTGGGTCGTGAACACCAGCATGAACTTTATTGGTCACGACAAGGAAGACGACCATCCGCACTGCGAGGTAGACGACGAGTCCTCAACGCAGCGGACCTTCAGCCGTATCATCAAATTCGCCCTGGCGGCGACGGTATCATCCGGACGACCACAGCTTATGCGGCAACGAGCATCTTGGATCGCGGTGACAAGCAGCTTGTCCCACTATCGAGCCGACCCGATCCAGCAGAATACAGACAATCAGCAATCGACAAAAAGTTGGATAGGAAGTCCAACTAATTTTACCTTTTAGAACTGTGGCGGCACTCGACAACAAATACTGCCACTCAACACTAACTAACAACGGATACGGTGGCGAAGCGCCTTAGATTACGAACGTTCGGGACTCGGGTTCGATTTCCGGCGACCGCAATCCGATTTTTCTTCCACGCATCAAAAATAGAAGAATAATAGCAGTACCCTAGCAGCAACATCTACAGCCAGAGCTACAATTAATCCGGACGAGGACCAGCGACAATCATCACGGACAACATATACCACCTCATATAATTCAAATTTATACCTTGTTTGATCTTGTTTTAATCGGAAAGATTACAAATACGTTAGTAAAAGTTTAATTTTAAAAAAGTCAAAAATAAAATTTATTTTTTTAAATTAGTACCTACATGCATTGTCTCAGCGATATCTGACATTATATCATGTTACACTATTCTACCGCGGTGGATCATTGAGTTTTCCACTGCATCAAGGGGAATCTTCCTCTCTGTGGTAAGAATGACTACTATGCAATTACCGAAAGGTTCAATTATTGGAGGTTTCCTTCGCAAAAAACGACGGTACAACTACAGCAAATTCTGTCTATAATTGTGCGTGTGTGACAGTGTCACAGAACCATAAATTAGGAATAGAAAAACGAGGGGGGCCTAAAGAACATCCTGCAGACCATCGAAGCAACGACGTAAACAGTGTCCCAGCGTTAAAAGAGAGTAACAGCATGGCCACTTCTAACCTCGGTCCCGGTGACACCACCGGCAATACCCTCTCCATAAGAGCCAAACCCATAATATATAAACCTTCCAAAATCAGCTCTCGACACTCTGTCCTGACATTTTTAACTGTCACTCTGTTGAATTCACATAATAAATTCTGCCACCATATCTAAAGTCTAAATTTTTCTTACCTTGTTCGTGAACCTACGAGAAACCATTCAAACAACGCGAGGAAACCACCACTCTTCGATGTGACAACAGCGTATGTGCCAATATCGATTGCCAACCATCGATAATTTATCTTCTGTTTATAAACAAGGGTTGATCGAGCTTGAAGACACCGTAAACAATTGCATATGCGAAATTGCAAGTAATGTCTGTTATAACTCAATTAAGAGTGAGTATCATCAATGTATTTGATTTCACTGCCCGTGCGGCATCGTGGACTAGCAGACCTCATCGTTTTGCGACTGCGATGCCTAGTATATTCGGACATTATTTATACAATCGTTGACACAGACGAACGCTGAAACAAAACTACGCGAGTTCGGTATTTTCGAATCCACAAAATCTGCTGTAAACGCGACTACCCTGAACTCGCTTGTAATATTGTTTTACACAAAGGTGTTCAGAATCATGGCTCCGACAACCTATTCAAAAAATTGAAATTGGCAGTGAAGGCAAACTTCTAAATAATTACCATAAATTTTCCTCAATGATGAAAATAAGATGGATGAAAATCGTGCATCACGAATTAGTCATGACGTCAAGCCCTGTTTGCAGTTAATTCTTCTATTTTTATCATTTTTGTAAACGAATACACATGCAAAACAGATACATCACGCCAGAAATATTATTTTTAGCCGATCAATTACTAAAATTACTATTAAAATGAAATTTAGATTTTATTATAACAAATCGCGAGGGAAGTAAATTTAATGTGTATAGAGAACACATTAAAATTATTACATCATTTCATTGATCTATTATCGTTTGAAAAGAAAGATTTTCTTATCTTCGTCAGAAAAAAGATAAACAATTAATTTCCCTTACTGAGGTAACTTAGTTTAATTATTGTGCGATTGTGTTATTCTCATACTTGTCTATATCGTATAGAAAACTATGAACATTTCCATAGAACAATAAAACGATTCTTGTACCGTGGAACCATAGCGAGTATAACTCCTTTTCTGATGGAATTAAATAAATTCTTGTATCTGCTAGCGTGGAATCAAACAGGGCAGATTCTTAACTTTATAAGTTCTTGTATGGAACACCTTCAGCACTTGGCCGCATGGTGCAGCATCTGCACTGTCGAACAACTAAAGCAATGGGCGTGAGGACTGTCATTTCCTCTTCGTTCGTATCTAATTGGTACCACGATAATATAGATCTCGACACTCGCTAGGGAAAACCGTCCGAAAATTGAGTCGTACTTAGTCATGAAAAATCAACGTGGAAGATTAACAAAGTCCGTGTTCTTGCGAAACAAACAGAGATGAATAGAGTGTTTCTACCTCTGCTTAAAACATTTATAGTATGCCACGCACGCGCAGAACAAGAACTTCTTGTCTACCATATAAATTTTTCACAACTAGTCACAACTCAATTTTCGAACGGTTTTCCCTAGACTACGGTAGCTAACGATAGAGGGAAATTTCCTCTCTAGTTACGGTATATGAATGTCGAGATCTGTTTATATGATCGTGATCGGTACTTAACCAAGTTAAACTATATTTCACAAATATTCAAAGTCAATTTTCTCAGAAACAAAGCATCATATGAAAAATGTTTATTCTATATTTTCGATTTATTTTTTCACGTAGAATTACCTCTCGCTCCATTATACTATAATTATCACCACAATTGTGTTTCTTATTTAAAAAATATCATATTGTAATAAGTCATAATACACACACATTTGTAGTTATAATTTGAAATAATAAAAAAATGTCAAAGGATTTCAGTAAGAAAAATATACAATTTTAAATAAATTATATGCAACTGTGATTAATATATTGTACAATATTAGTGAATAAAATATGTATTGATTTTAAATATAAAAATTACATTTATATACTCTAGTA
This sequence comes from Bombus polaris, assembly GCA_014737335.1. Taxonomy (NCBI): domain Eukaryota; kingdom Metazoa; phylum Arthropoda; class Insecta; order Hymenoptera; family Apidae; genus Bombus; species Bombus polaris. Next base: position 91,350 of record JACXIO010000043.1, on the reverse strand, counting down.
TAATAATTAATAAAATAGAAATTAATGAAATTGTGGAATTAAACTGATATCAATAATAGTCCATGTTTCATGAGTTTGATGATTATTATTAAATAAATCATTATTTATCTTAAAAGATCGTAAAACGTTTTATGTAAATGCGGAATATATAAAATAAGAAATTACTAAAATATCCAAAAAATTGTCTTCTTAAATTTATCAAAATTCAAATTCAAATTGGACATTTTTATCAGTCTATTAAATCATTAATCTATAGCAAATTAGGTTATTATTCATTATGTTTGATTCATTTCATACATCGTCGATTAGATGATGTATCTAATTTCAATAATACTTTATGTCGAAATTATACAAAAGAAAAGGTTTTGACTTCAGTGAAAACCGTCGTAACATGACTAATGTCAAATAGGATCAAATTTTGCAATGCTAATAACAGTAATAATGTTCGTTTAGCTGATAAGAAAGGGATCAGGGAATAGAAATAAATACATTTTTAATAAGAAATGTTTTTAGTAGGTTTGACAGGAGGAATAGCTACTGGGAAAAGTAGCGTTGCTGCTATTTTTCATGAATTCGGTATACCTGTCATTGATGCTGATCAAATTGCACGAAAAGGTTAGAAACGAAACAAAACTTTTTCTCCGTGATAATTACAATGTAATTTGTTATAAGATGATTTTAATATTTTTACTCTCATATTTCTTTATATATATATATATATTGTTTATATTTTTATTACTTTGTATATGTAAAAAAGATATATATTTCATTCATTTGTTTAAAAATTTATATGTTTCATATTATGTAGTTGTAAAACCTGGAAAGCCAGCTTGGCATAAAATACGAAAAGAATTTGGTTCAGAAATGTTCTTAGACACAAATGAACTTGATAGAACGAAGCTTGGAGATATAATATTTAACGATGTAGAAAAAAGAAAAAAATTAAATGCTATAACACATCCAGAAATATATAGAGAAATATATTGGCAAACATTCAAATATTTTCTACAAGGACATCAGTTTATAGTTATGGATTTGCCATTACTTTTTGAAACAAGACATATGTTGAATTATTTACATAAAATAATTGTTGTAACTTGGTAAGGATTTTCATTTACTAACAATTATAAGAATACATATACATAATTAATCAATAGTTTAAAGTTATTAAATATGCACAAACTGTACATTTTACCTTAGCGAAGAAGATTTGCAATTACAACGACTTATGGAAAGATCAGGTTTCTCAGAAGCTAAAGCAAAACTAAGAATTGCTGCACAAATGTCATTGGAAAGGAAAGCAGAAATGGCAAATTTTGTTATTGAAAATTCTGGTAATGTACATGATACCAGAGAGCAAACTATTAGAATTATTAATGTTTTAAAGGCTTCGAAATACCATTGGAAGTTACGTTTCTTGGTTGGACTTTGTTGTACTGTTTTACTAGCAGGTGTATATTGGTTACGAAGTAGAAAAATATGGTCTTTACCAACTATAGTATAATAGTCGTTCACTTACAAATGCTTATAAACACAAATACCAAATTATAGTGAGATCTTAATACTGCATTTGTCAAATTTAGAAATTAACCTGTTTGTATAAATAAATAAGATAGTTTAAGAAAGTATATAGCTATTACACACTTTACACACATTTGAAAATATAGGATGTAATGATATTATTTACTAAAATTTTCGTATATTATTTTTTTTTGTAAACAAAGTGAAATATACGAGGATCGTCTGGAAAGTAATACCCGTTTTGAAATAACAACAATACAAATGCATCTTAAAAAGTTTTCTTTATTTGTAATTGTAGTATATATACTAAATTTAGTATATATACTAAGTTATTTTTAATGCAACCACCAGCTTTACATTTTAACACTTATTGTAACGTTATACGAGTTTTTGTATATCTTCGTCATACACTTCCGCCGCCAGTTCACATGATCATCATTTTACGTAATCCTTTAAATCATCGTTTCTTGTGAAACATTATCGACCAAACAACTCTTGAAACTTTGCAAAAAAACTGCAATGAATATCATTTTGCAATGAAATCACAGACACGATCTTGAGCTCCTCTGTAATGAGAAACGGGCGACCTGAAAGCTTATGATCACATACAGTTTCTCTGTCTCTATTGAACTATCGCACCCACGATCTTACTAATAATTCATCCATAACTCTATTATCGTTACCTGCTGTAATTCGGCAGTGAATAATTTTTGGAAGAATTTTTCAGCCTTCAAAAAGCGTAAAAGCGTCATCGACGGGATTTTCAATTCGTATCGTCATTTTAAACGTGTGATACGAAGACAATATTAAATATTTAAACACAAAATTTTTTATGACTTATGTCAATACATGAATGAAGCTAGATGACCTTCCATAAATACATTCCACCGTTTTATATAGTTGCTATATATAATAAAGGGGTAGTACTTTCTGCATGATCCTCGTACATCATGCTTTACAGTTCTTCCAGTTGTAGAAATTGAGATATACATATATGTTAGTATAAGGTACAAGATTACAATTACTATCTGCTTTATACATATATTTGAATTAGTGAATGAATTATGAGTTATTATTAGTGATTCATATAATATCAGTAATTATGATTTATTATGATGAATTATTTTAGATAATTAACACGAAATGTATCCTTAAAATGATGATATGTAATTTTATATATAAACAATGTATTTTAAAAAATAGCATGAGTCAAGACATATTACGTGAGAAAATGTTTTGAGATCTTAAAAACAAATTTAACTGGTTAATTATTTTGGTCTACATAACTTGTTTTTAATGCATAAGTAACATTGATAATTATTAAGACAGAATAAGAAGTTGTAACAATGATGGAAATACAAACTCATGGGTTCAGCTGTAACTTGCGAATTTCTTAATATCTTTTGTATCACTGGTTATTACTCCTAGTATATCTTGTATAAATAAATAGCCAAATGGCACATAATTGAAATTATATCAGAGAAGATTATTATAAAAAAATTTGTCCATGTGTTTCTATATGTACATACAAAAATTTATTTTCAACAGTGTTTTTGAAACAGTTAGCAAACATTCGCAAAATTATGAAATGTATTTTTTAACATTCCTATTATATTACCTTTTTTTCTTTATGTGATGGCGATCTTTACATTCATATTACTGTAGAGACATGGCTAACCAATCTGTGTTTACAAAAGTAGTCTAAACTATCCACCTGGACAAAGAGCTTTGCAAATCCCATTTATTAGAACTCATAGGAAGAAATAGAGATCTCTTTACATACATATAGCTTTGCAAATTTGAAAATGTTAAAATACAAATTTTGTACATTATAAATACATAATTCATCATTATTCATTCACAAAATTTCTAAGAATATTATTCTCCACAAGATTATTTTACGTCTATAAAAAATAATAATTAAAAAGTGGAATATGAGAATAAATAATTTGCAGATCTATATGTAAGCACATTTATTTCATTTTATGAATTTATCAATCAGTGCAGTCATAAACATTTTGAACATCAAAGCAATACAATTATTTGAACAATTTATATATTTACAATTTCAGAAATCAAAAATATTTCGTAATATTTTGTAAATGTCAGAACATTCGATTCTCATTAATAAGAATAACGTTTAGAATGTAATGGTAAACTAAACAAAAGTTATATGAAATACATTTTTTCATAATTTTTTAGAATAAAGTAAAATATTAAGTAACAAAATAAAATCTTAAAAAACTTCAATTATGTGAACAAAGAATGTAGTATGAGTGCTACTTCTGAAGAATTTAAAGTAAGAAAAGATCTACCTTTTTAATGAAGTGCTTATTAACATAAAGTTATACATAAAAGATTATACATTATACAGTATGCATATGTAAAATATACGAGTACTTATTGCTCAATTTCTTATACTAATTACGCAAAATATATACACATATATCAACCCATGACTAATAATATGACTTGAAAACATACACATATTTATTTGGTTTATGGGATGCATATTACATTATCTGTATACCTGATTCTTACATTTATGGGTCAGGTTTAAATCCATAGTCTTTACTTTCCATCACCTAAACCCAAAGCCATTTACTTAAGTAAAATTGTAAAAACACAAAAGTTCACAATAAGTACTTAATTAATTAAAATATCACTATTTTATAAGAATCGTTAACTTATTTGCTAAAAAGATGGAAGTATAAAAATTTTTTCTAAGAAAATGAGGAAGCAACAGAATACTATTTACAACAGTGCATAGAGAACAATCATAAGGTTCACCACCATTTTTGTCGCAGTGATAAACCTTAACTTTGAACTTTCAATATAATTCATTTACATGCTTCATTCTAGTTTTGTACTTATCTTAACATATTAGTCTAAACGAGTCATTTCTTATCTATATCTTTTTTAATTTACAAATTTTTTTACTTGTATGAGATTATTTTTTTAATGATACAAAAAATTACCTACAAAATTATTTGTATCTTCATGATATTACATTATTAAAAAAAGAATAAGAGAATATCATTTTTGACCATCTGACATGGTACTAGATCAGTATTCTTAGTAATCTAAATCTATACACACTTTGGACATTTATTGTGTTGCACATATTAACATATTAATGTAGTCGGCATTCACGTTCTGCAGGATAAATTACTGAAAGGAACGAAAATATTTAACTTAAGCAGCTGTAAGACATAGTAGTACAAAACAGTTATGATCTTATATTTGCTCTGTATGATAATTTCTATGAGTTCCTATATAAATATTTAAGATGTTGCATTCTTTAATTAATATGACATTTTCATCTTTTTTTATAGTCTGCAGACATTTTCTCCATTTCTTCTTTTCATTCGCATTCATTACTTGTAGTCGAAGAAATACAGTATTATTTTGAAAGACTGAATGCAGGAGACAGCACTCTTGACTTGTCTATGTGCTTGAGGTACTATTTGACGTTCCCTTCGTGCTTATAATTTATTTACTGCAACACGGGCCTAAGTTCTTGAGTCATAATGGGATACGAAACCAACGGTGCAGTAGCACCGGATATCGAAAGAGGTAAACTAGCAGGTTGCTGTGTATTAGGTGGTTGTTGATTAGTTGCCTGAGGACCTGAACCGCTCATCGTAATCGTTTGTTGAGCCATCGTAACGATAGGCGGCGGGATTGATACTGGTGCCATTGAAACTGCTGCAATAGAAACAGGCGCAACTGTGGCTATACTTACAGGAACTGTCGCAACGCTTGCAGTAACTGTACGTAAAGTTCCAGCAGCTACCGCTGCGTTAACCATTTGTTGAGGTGTTGGAGCTTGCGATGGTGGAACAGTGTTTGTGATAGTAACTGCTGGAACTGTAACAGCTGTTACATTTGCAGTTCGTTTCCCTGACATTCTTAACTGAGCATTTTGATCCAAAAGAAATTCATTAGTTGCTGTTAGATCGCTAACCTAAAGAAATAAAACGTATAAATACATCAATTATACGTATACAACATAAAGAAAATAATTATAACAATGGAATTAAATCGAATTGAAAATAGTTATAGTAATAAAATTAAATCAAACTGACTTGCTTTTTTAATTCCTCTATTTTCTTTCTTAGTAACGCATTTTCATCTTCCAAAACAATTGCTCTAGCTTCATTACGCGGTATCACTGGATAATAATATCCTGAAGTAACCGGTTGCGCGGTATGTTGGCCTACGAGTGGTGAAGTTTCAAAATGAACAACAGTTTCACCAGAAACTATTCGTCTCTTTGGTTCAGGAGGTCCTATATAATCAGGTGGATGTGAAGATGCATTGTAACTATTATTTGTGACTAAATTGTGTTGATCTTCCATTTGCCAGTGAAAGCTATAAAGATATATAAATATGTCATTAAACAAATATATTTCAAAGATATTTTGGGATATTTCAAAATATAATAAACATTTGACGAAAGTTTTGTCTTTTTTAAGATACACATCAAATAATTTAGGTAGAAAGAAGATAAACAGTAAAATTTTTAAGAGACTCACTTTCTATCCTCCTCGTATCTGCGATTCTCACCATTACTCGTACCATTGAAATTGTGCTGCGGCCTGGACACATTATGATGGGATGTTATGATCAAATTATGTTGTGGTTCTTCATTTTTCCAATGTCTAAATTTACAATTTGTCCTTTGGCAGCTACCCTTGATAAAATCCTTACACATTGGATATTCGGACTTTTCATTGTTATTTTTGAGCCTACTCAAGATATGAGCAGGTAATTCTCCTGTTGCTCGAAATCTCTTCTCCTCACTTTCTGTGCAGTGAAGGAATTTGCAGCCAGGCCAATTGCACATCCCATTTTGAAAGTCATGGCAGAACGTGTATTCTTCTACAGGATCGTCCTCGGATCGTTCGTGCAAATACTTGCAACGTTTACCCCTATGACACACGTTTCGCAGAAAATCTCTGCATACGCGGGTAGGTGATGCATCTCCGCTTACATTCGTCGCGCCTACTGTCTTGCTCGCTTGCCCGCCTCTCGTGCTATCCGACTTTTTTTTCAGCTTCTTCATCGATGATACATTGCGATCATACCTCGTAACGAATTCTTAATCAATCGTTATTACTCACACGTTATACGTATGTGCTGTAATTACAAAACGGTTTATTATAACACAATTGATAAATAAGATAAATCAATTTATTTTGTATAAAGATAGAATTTGTAAAATTAAACATAGGAAATAAAATATATCGTCATCGATTTTTCTTTTGTCAAAAACTGGAACGTTAGAACAATATTGATATCGAATATATCAGTATAGAATCATAAAACATGATTCTTGCAACATCGAATTGTTTTTAGAATTATTTATCAGAAAACATTTAGGAACGCAATTAACAAATATATGATTTGATTCATTTCAAATATTTTCTATGATGCCGTTAATTTGTTACTTCATTCTAAAACGTGCTTGACTTGCATCCTTCTGCACTTACGTAACATAGTCGACAAAGGTGTATCGTAAAGAAAAATCTCTGGATATAACAAATAGAGAAGATAATATTTCTCTTGTCGCGTAAAATCCTGTAACATTTAATGCTTAACTTAATCAAATTACGTACATACACGCATATAAATAATACTATTTTTATACTTTGAAAATAATTTGGCATATACGTATACAATGTTGTAAAAAAGAACTACCTTGCCCAATTGTTTAATTGTATATCGTCGAAAGATTAAATGATTAAAATATTTATTACGATTACGTAACTCTCTCGCGGTGGAGATATTTTTAGTTTGCGTATATGTAGTCATGCCAAAAAACGATATTATATCACAGAAGCATTTTCTGAACTTTACTACAATTTGGTAATTCAAGACGCTACAATCCAACACGTGTTCGAACTATAATTACACCACGTACGAGTTATAATTATGCACCATAATATTAAGCCATAATGTTAATTACTGTGAGTAGATATTAGTATAATGTATAGAATATAGAGTAAAACATGTATAATATATGTTTAAAACTTCCTTGTTAGTTTTTCAATATCTGATTTTTACAGAAATCGCGTAATTATTTAATAAATTTCCATATTCATTGTATACATTGATCGATGATTAACATAGGTTGTTGGTGAAGAAGAGTAAAAGATTTCAGTTAAATTAATTTTTATTTTTTTTATATAATGATTATTACATGAGTGGTAAGAGGTCAACAATGTTATATACAATATTACCTTATTATTTATATAAACCTTCACGATCGTAAATATAATTTCAATCTACCAAGAAAGTAACGTCCCTATAAAGCGGCCAGGCCAATGTTCTTTTTTGGGAAACTGAACACACTTTATATCATTCGCTTTTACAATCGATCGGTATCTAGCGTTTAATAGGGCAGAAATGGATCGGGCAATGGCACTGTAACTAAACTATTAGTGAATTAAAAAAATACGGTTAATTTTAGTCGCGTTCGTATAAAAAGAATAAATAGAAAAGTATAACTACATTGTCCGTCTTTTTATCTTTTGTTCTTCTTTGTTAGAAACAGACATCTAGGCCATCATATTTGGAAAACCGCTAAATACATCGATTTAATAATAAGAACCATAGTAAAAATTTCGCACTGAAGAATCATTTTCGTCTTAAAATTTATTAGGTCGTTCGAATCGATATGCTTCTATTGTCATTCTACTAGTAAAAAATAAAAAAAGGGGAAAACAGGAAACAAAAAAAGAAAAGCACATAATATATATAATGAAATGGGAAACGAAAAAAATTATTGATCAATTCTTCAAGCTACTGAAGAGTGTTAAACATTATATCAACAAATTATTTTTTATGTATGTACAGAAGATAATTACATATTGAAAAAGGAAAAAACAGCTGCAATTTAAAATCGACTAAGACTTAACATTAAATAATTTCTTTAAATCAACGAATTTACAATTAAAAAATTATATAATAATGTAATTATTGATCAAAGAGCATGATAATTCGACTTATTTCAGCTTATCGTTATCATAATTACTACATTTCTCATTAAAATTCTTAACATTAAAAAATGTCAAAAGAGCCGAATTAATTAATGGTTTACACTTTGAACACAAATAATCCCGAAATCGTTTAAATAAATACCAAGTATTTTTAATTAGAACGGATTTCAAACCACTAATTCTACAAGAAATATATTAAGGAAAGTTTATCAACACGTAGGATATATCGACACAGGCATTTATAAAAATCGTTCTTTGCATATAAACGTTATTTATAATTTATGTAATGATACATTTGAGTCATAGGATGCAGTGCTTGAATTGATCACAAAAAATAATGACGTAAACGTGTGTAATATTTGTAAATAGAGATTAATACCATTTTATTCAAGAAGATATGATATCGAGATTGGCAGCATGTTGAACATTTTACATGGTATTGTCTATATTTCTTCTAATACATTTTCTCCTAGCCTAGAATTTTGTTCTATGTACATATTTATTGCTACAATTCTCTGCTTAATTTGATTTTGGTTCCTTGTTTTTAAACGGTAACATGGTATACGTTTGCATTATTCTTGTTATTTATCAGAGCAGGTTTTTGAGATTGGTGCTTCAACAACAATATCGGAAAAATATATACAATTCTTAATATTTTTGTTGGTATAAAAATGTTCAAGACTTTTTTGTTGAACCTACACGCTACCCAATTTGTTATATTCTGTATTCTCGAAGTATTTAGCAAACGATACAAAAAAATTACGAAAATAAAAGGAAAAAAAAGGAAACTTTAATATTAATCAATGTTAAAGTTATATACAAAAAACAAAAAGAAAGACATTAAAATATTTTTTCAAGCAACATCCATATTAATATAATTGCAATAGGTGCCACATAATGTATCGGTATAGTGTAAGTTGTATTTAACAAATCACCGCATTGTGCTTTAACAGATGTATATTTTTTCAAGAGCTCAGCTTTTTCTTCAACAAATGCATTGTACTTTTCTTTTAAAATAACCAATTCTTCGTGGAGCTCTTGAATTCTTTGAGCTTCGTTCTTGGCACGATAATACAGTTGTTTTAGCTTCTCAACAATTTCTTCGTGAGATTCACAAATTAACCAGTCCTTTAGGCTTTCTAGCTCTTTCTTGATGGTTTGCTGCGATTCTAAATTGTCTTCAACTTTTAGCGAATCTAGAGATCCTATCAAAGTTTGCAGTAAATATTCTCTGGTATGCACACCTTGCTGTGTGGTATCATTCTTAGATAATGGTTTTAGAGTTTTGACATAATCTCCTTCTAAATGTTCTTCTTCATATTCTTCATCTAATTCACTGTTATCTTTATCTGTTTCATCTTTCTTTTCAAGCTGATCAATTTCCATAGAGACAGGCTCATTTGAAGTGATGTTAATATTGCTCATGCTGTCAACATTCATTTCTGTTTCTTCGTTTCCCTTTAATTTCTGTACACTTTGAGGTAAATGAGAAATTTCCAGCTGTTTAACATCTTCTTCGCACATAAATCTAACTTCCATTTTATAAGGTACAAAAATTTCTTCTGCTACTTTATACACAGGTTCTTCTTTTTTAACTTCTATAACAGATTTCTCACTTGTATCATCACTGGTAATACTGCACGTATCATCTGTTGCATCTGAATTAGCATCAGATTCTGAATTCATATCTGTATTATTTATATTTACATTTCCATTAACTAAAGTTTTTCGAGATGGTGGTGGTAAAATATATTCCGTTGAATTATCATTATTAACCAATGAATCATCTAATTGTTCTTTTGAAAAAGAATCATCAGAATTTTTCAGCTGATTTGAATCAATATCTTGTAAATTAATTTGATTATCTTGTTCATCTTTCACAGAATAAAAGTCCATTTTAGTCTCTAAATCAATGTCTACATTGTCAACATGAATGGAATTTAACTTATTAAGAATAATATTGATGGCTTCTATAGGATTTTCTTCATCCTTTGCATCTACTATGCCAGTTGTTACTAATTTTGAATTCATGTCCTGCAAAATTTGCATGTAATTTCTGAGGGCAGTGATCTGCTTATAGATATTCACAGAATCTAATCGAGAATCACGTAATCTTGCCTGCAAATTTTTCTCGATTCTAGATTGATCTTCGAGTCTCTTTAAAAATTCTTGCTTTTCTTGTTCTGTGCTTTGTACTATATCCTGTATTTTTTCTTCACTTTCTTTTAGTTTATTTGTAGTTTCTTGTAATTTCTTTTGTGCTTCCGTATATTTGCTACATAACTCCTGAAACTCTGTTTGAGTATATTTTGCTACATTATGAAGGCTTTGACATTCTTCTTCTGTTTCATTTAAACGTGCTTCTAATTGGGCTAATCGCTGAGTTACCTCTAATTTTTCTTGTAATACTTTCTGTAATGCCTCTTTTGCTGCATTTTGGTAATGTACTTTTTCTTCCTGAAGCAACACCAATTCATTTCTAATTTTATCTTCCGTATAATTTTTAGAATAAACAGCCAGTTGATTTTCCATACTCTCCACCCAAGATAATAACCGATCCTCTGTTATCAATGCTTTCCAAGATTGATTAGCAGCCTTTCGAGTATTTGCTACAAGTTGTTGAAGATGTGCTAACTTAGAATAAAGTGCTTTCTCGCGTCTTGAGGCTTCTTGCATGACTTGATTCAGCTTGTACACATCTTCCAATGAAACATTATTGAGTGGAGATGTAACCGATGTACTAAGACTAGCTTTAGCTTCTTTTCCATCTGGCAAATATAATTTCAACGTTGCAACTATACATCCATGTCTAACTTTTTTTGTACTTTCTATCACATCTACTCCAAATTGCACTATGTCACCAGAACATACTTCTTTAGGTGCTGATTCTAAACTAGCTGCACTGAGTCTTTGATTATTAACAAATGTACCATTACTGCTACGTGTGTCTTGTAAGAAAAACTTTCCACCTGAATACCATAGCAGTGCATGGTTTCTGGATAATACTTTACAATCAAAAATGGCATTGTTTGGTGTAGCTCTGGCTCTTGCCACAGAGCGACCAATTTTAACAGGTTGCTCCAGTGTCAATGTACGTTCTTCAAAAGGATGAGAATTATCACGGCAAATTAAAATTCCTTTGGCCGTCATTTTGTTGTTTTGCATAGAATTTATTTTCAAGTTGGAATTCTGATTGGCAGGAAAACTGGCATTTTGTACCCACTCACCACTGGCTACAACCATAGCCGATGTAAAATCCAAAGAATGGCAAGTTTTTCAAGAAAAGTTTAAAACTCGTATGAAAAAGGAATTATTGATACATAATGAAGAAGAGGGAATTTGTGAAATTTCAAAGTCACGCGTTTTAATATCATCGAATATTTTTACTATCGTGTTGGTTTGTCACGGAAGTTACTATTCACACTCGATCCTATAATTTGAACATGAGGATCATACATCGACTTTCCAAAACTTAAAATTTGTCATAATAATAAGTGACATACGAATTCACATGTTTTTGCAGTAAAAAAATTTCCGTTACTATCTCAACAGTCTTGTGGTGTTTCTTTTTCTATTTAAAGTAAAATTCCTCGTACAAACGTTACAGTTACACTGTATTCGTCAATTACTCCAGTCCAGAATATTCCTTGGTTGGTTAATTAAACAAACGAACGTTTCATCAACAATATAATCAAATCGAATATTCCGAACGCATTAAGAATAGCCAAAAGATATGTTTCTTCGAGTAAGTAGTAGTGAGCGTACGCTTTCACACTTTCGTCCTTCGTACCAGTTTCCTTGCACTTTGATGTCTTCGACGATACATTCAAGGAAGTTCATTAGAAAAGTGTGAAATACACAATGCGTATTCAACAATACTCGAACATGATAAACCGAGTGATGTTGTGATCAACTAGATTAAGATCAAATATATTATTCTCGAACTACTGCATTACTGTATTAAGATACAAGCGGTCCACATTCCTTTAACTCAGTACTTTTCAGTTCCGCGTTTCGCTGTTTATCGACCGACGGCAGTATAGTCATCTATACGACTACAACGGTGTAGCAAATTCAAAGTAGACACTTGGGCGTGCTACATCGCGACAGTCATTCACGAGAGAAAGAAACGTATTTAAAGAGAGACATTTAAAAAGGCATTTATAACCAAAGAACCAATGGCAGAACCATAAAATAACCATAAAATTGGTGTATATATTTCGAATCAGTAATGTAAAGCACTATTCATAAATAACTAAAATCATTAAATCTTCTTTCAAATAATTATGCTAATTTTTAAAAAATGTCTATTTTATGCTATTTATTCTATGTTATTTATATTTAGCAAAACAAATTTATTAAGTTTATTACTCTATAATATAGAAGTATTAATTACTGTCACAACATAAAATAGAAAAATAAAATATATAATATTCTGGTCTTGTATTTTTGTTTATTGTATTAAAGAATATATTTATATTTTCGCTTGCAAAATACAAAATGTATAGTATAAAGGAAATATTTCCATATAAATATCAATGGACATCGCATGCATCAGTGAACTCAGATAGACTTGCACAAGAGAATAGGATAATAATATCGTTATAAAAAAATCTTTTAAAAATTAATTAAGAATACAAAATGTATATACGTATTCCGGCGTTTCTAATAATGCTAGTACTTGATAAAATACTAATATGATCAATAAAAAGAATAATTTATATTTAGAAGTATTGGTAGCTTATTTTTATAACGCAAATTTTATAATGTATATTTATAAAGTTTTATAATTTCAGAGTAATAGCTTATTAAATGTACTTTCAAAACTGGAATAACAATGAGTTATTGGAATTCTTTTTTATGTATAAAACATTTATTTCTATTTATGAAATTCTAATTAATACGAATTTTTATGGTTGAATACTACATATCAATTTACGTACGATTCACAAAAATCATACAAATATAGAATTGTTGTTCATAAAACATTGTAAATAACTGAACAAGATAAATAAAACTATTATAGTTAATGAATACCTTTAAAAATACTCGATTTGAATATTCTTATATGAAAACATATGAAGATCGATGTTTGTCGAATAGCTTATTGTATCCGGAAACACTGTGAATATAACCTAAATAAGATTACGTAGTAAATGTCACGGTTTTAAACAAAGTTCATGGAATTTTTAACGTATAAATCATGTATAAATATTCTAATATTCAATATCAATTCATTTTTTGATTATATATAATTTTATATTTACTTCTTATAACTGAGATGTGAAATAAAAGAATATAAGTAACTTAATACATATAAATATTTTACATGTATGTATATACCATACACATATATGTTTAAGTAGCTATGTATAACTTTTTTTTCAGTGATTAATAAGTATTTTGTAATTTTATAAGACTTTGTGTTTCATGTATAAATAGCCAAGAAACAATAACATAATTTATATTTATAACAATAAAACGTCACGAAAAAATTAACGAATAAATAAACATGTCAGATACAGAAGATTATATGTCAGATAAATTTTTACATGGAATTGAAAAATCTACTTCATCGAGTCTCATATATCGACATGCAGATAAAAGAAAATTTGAACTTATGAAGAAGAAAACTCAGATTGAAACAAAATTGAATGAAAAAAATAACATAAAACATATTGAGGAAGAAAAAAGAGAAGCGGGCTTATCCTCTGCAATTACAAGTTCTAATAAAGGTTTGTTTCTTTTTTGTTTCTACTAAAATTTCTGGTTTATTGACATATTATATTATTGTAATGTTTGATTATACAAATTTATGAATTTATTCTTAGGTTATGAAATGATTATGAAAATGGGATATAAACCTGGTCAAGGTATAGGTAAAACAGGATCAGGAAGGATTGAACCAATTAGCCTTAAAGTAAAATTAGACAGGCAAGGTTTAGGGGAAGGAATTGCAAAAAAAGAAAGGAAAAAAAAAGATAATTCGCATCATGATAAATTAGATAATAAGAGTATGAAGGATTTTCGAGATAGAATCGCACAAAAAAGAACAGAACAATTATTAAAGACAGACTTGTATAAAAGCCAAAAAGTTTGTCAGAAATTAGATATCCAACAAGAGATAAAAAAGCCTAGAGAAATGTGGTTTTGGTTACCTCAAGATAATGAAGATGATGATAATAGTGATACAGAGGAAGATGATGATTTTTTGCCTATTAGTGGAAAACTTGAAATTTTAACTAAATACTTAAGAGAAAAATATTTTTATTGTATTTGGTGTGGTGTAGCATATCTAGATGAAGATGATTTAAGAGATAATTGTCCAGGAGGTACAAGAAATGATCACTAATGCTATTAATTTGTATTGCTTCAATTAAAAGTGCATATAAATAAAAAAAGATAAAATCAAAATTTACCATGTTTTTACTTATACCTATGTTTTAATCATACAGTAAAAAAATCTTATAAAAAGCATACAAGATTCAGCATCTAAATAACATCAGTAATGCTTCTTTAGTGTGGTCACCCACAGTGTATGAAGACATAAAAGTTCCATTAGAGCCATAATGCAAAATACTGAAAAAGTACAGTAGAAAAAAATCTAGCAGTGTACAATATAAAAGCAAGGGAAACTTATCCTGATTCAGCTATGCTATTATTTCCTAGCAGGAGTTCAGCACCCCTAAGTAACAACATGTTGGAGGGAAAGTTACCTATAAAAGCATCTGTTTTATTTTCTGTTCTTTCATTTCAGTCAGAATCTTTGACCATACCTTTACTATATTCAAAACAGATTAAGTAAAACAAATATCACTTAAAGGAATTCCTATCACAATGTTTATATTTGCACTTTTCTTTGTATTAACAGCGTTTATATATATGAATGATACAGTTGCTCAAGTAACAGATGATGAAAATTGTGAAACACTACAGTCAGAAGTACATATTACAAAAGGTACTATTTTTATTTTGAATTAATTAGCTTCATATACAAGCAAGTATATGTAAAATGAAGATATTTTTTGATTATTTTAGATCAATATGATGAAATAGGTCGATTAAAAAGAACATGTAGTGGAGATATAACTGTTACAAAATGTGAAGGGTTTTGCAGTTCACAGGTACAACCAAGTGTTGCAAGTACAACAGGATTCTCAAAGGTGAGGATACTGTTTAAAAGAAGAACAAAATTCGTATAAAAGTAATGAAACACACATTTTTGAAATTTATTTTTATTTTTCCAATAGGAATGTTATTGCTGTCGTGAAAGTTATTTAAAAGAAAGACACATCACACTACACCATTGTTATGATGCAGATGGAATAAAATTAATGAATGAAGAAAATGGAGTAATGGAAATCAAGATAAGAGAACCAGCAGAATGTAAATGTATTAAATGCGGTGATATATCCCGATAAATATGAAAATATTTTATAAAAGCATTAATAAAATATAAAATAGAAATTATATGTAATACAAATAATATGATTTAAAATAAAAATATAGAACATATTTAAGACAATTTACTTTCCCTTTCCTCTTATATTTGTAAACTGTATTAAAAAATACACAATTAAAAACTACAATGCTAGATTAATTAAATGTGTATTTTGAAATATTATAAATTAAATACTAAAAAACAATGATAGATATGATGCTCAATATAAGATTGTTGGTTTTAATATTATATATAATTTTGTTTCCATAACTAATGAGTAATAAAATTTAATTTATTTATGACTAGAAATTTTAAACAAAATAGAATTTTATTTATAAAAACAAAAATTTATATAAAATATTTAATATAATCGTGAATGGAATTCAAGATAATTATCAATTAAATTTCACATAGATTATATTAATGCATATTATTACAACAAATAGATTAAAACATTATTAAAATAATAGATAAAATGAACTGGTTATTAGTATAACTAACATATAACAAATAATTAATTTCCCAATTTTATCATGAATAAAATAGTTAAAAGTTAAAGCCAAATAATAACATTATAAAAAATACTAATAATACAATATTTTAAAATTTTTAACAGCTAGAAATATGTATATATGCTATAAAATATACAAAATAATTCTTTGCCATTTAAATCAATAAAGCACCATAGTTTATATACAGTTTTTTGTTTGAATATTATAATTTTCACTATGGTAATGTACAACAAATTATTGTCAAAGTCTATTATACTGCAATGGAAAATAACATTATCTAATATTACTTGTATAAACAATTGATTTAAAAAGGAATTGTTAATTTTGTATGTAGATAAAATTATAAATATATAAATATAAATAAAATTTAACATGTAACTAGAACTTGCATTGATTATAATATTCTAAAAATTATTCATGATTTAGATGTTTTAAGTGTTAGCAAGATTATAGTATTATAGAATATAATGTTTATATAAATATATGTGTAGTTAATGTATCATGCATATAATTATTACCAATACAAATGTCATTATATTTGTAAATATATAGTGATAACTTATAATAAAAGTATAACAATATAAAAGAAGTTGTAATGTATAAAAAATTATGGGAAATTAAACTTTGACTTTACTTATAACAAATTGCTATCATAAAACATTATCATTGAATATTATAAAAGATATTATTTATAAATCTAAAGTATGAAAGAATATTTGATAAAAATGTTTGCTATATGTATGAAACAATATTTTTAAAAACATTTTTATTTCCTAATAGTACTTCTATATACCATATATTTAATCCCTTTCTTAGTGCTATTAACATACGCATGAAAAGGGAAGGGAGAAAACATGATCACCTACAGGGTATAAAAGGATAGAACGTACAATCTCTAAGCACAGTAAAGTGGTAGATCTAAGAGGAAAAGTATCGTGCTAACACTATGTTATTATATCATATTGGTAAATAAAGAATTATAATACTTGTGTTGTACATTAACATTAAAATTAATATAAGCAAATGAAATAAATTAAATTTTATATCTGAAATTATAAGCAAAATAATAAACATAAAAATATAATGTATGTCAATGTAACATTTATATTATTCTATTACTTACTGTGTAGTAGGTGCCAGCGTTTTAATATGCCTTCTAAGCGAAACTGCAGAAGCTCTTATAGGTGTTGATGAATGTCAAGCAACTCCAGTTATCCACTTTTTGCAATATCCAGGATGTGTTCCAAAACCAATTCCTAGTTATGCTTGTAGAGGACGTTGTAGCAGTTACCTACAGGTAATATACATATGTAAACAAACAAGTAATTTCACTTACAAATATATCAATATAAACAAATAAAAACATTTCCAATATAGAAAAATACATTGTATTTTATTTTTATACAAATAAATTTATGAATCTTCTCTACATTAAGAATAAAAACAATAGACAATTCTTCAAGAAATATTTGTTTAGTTTTATATTTTTTCATTAATTACTGATTAAAAATAAATAAAAACATATTACTTATATTAATTAGTTTTAAAAATCTTTCAAATTTTATTATATATAATCAGTTTATATTATTTTATATTAAATATTAACATTAAAATAATCGAAGCTTATGTAAACATTTAAACTTAAAAATATTCTTTAAAATATTCTTTTAAACATTTATAATATTCTGATTTGTATAAGCGTGCATAATAAGATGTAGGTATCACTGTTTTTCATTCATAGTTATAATATATGTATAAAAAATTCTAAGTATTTTCTGTTACTTATATTATTTATAATTTCTATAAACATATAGTTAGGCATCAGTTTTATTTTCATAATTTACTGAATATCATAGTATTCTGCACAATGTTACCTCAACCATATATTTCATAGAAAATTGACAAATTAATATATATAAAGATCTATTCATTCGTACCTGCTTCTACAGGTATCTGGATCAAAAATTTGGCAAATGGAGAGGAGTTGCATGTGTTGTCAAGAAAGCGGTGAACGAGAGGCCAGTGTATCCTTATTTTGTCCGAGAGCCAAACCAGGCGAAAAGAAATTCCGAAAGGTTAGGTTAATGCTTTGACTTAATCATAGATTTTTTAACATTTTGGATAAATGTGATAAATTAATGAAGTGTTGGCCGATTAGTCACTCGCACTATAAAATCAGGAGCAAATCTTTTGATACCATGAGTTCCTCACAGCCATATTGTTTTTGTCTAACTGATCAGTGGAAAGCGCATCTGAAAATGAATATCGCGCGTCATTTGAATTAGATTATGCTATAAGGACTATTTATAAATACAAAATCATATTTGTTCATATAACTAACATGTATAACAAATTAAATGAAAATATTTTTATTTAATAAAATTTAAGGATGTATATATATAAATAATTCAATTTACCAGCTAATTACTCGTTCATAGGTAATTACCAAGGCGCCTTTAGAATGTATGTGTAGACCATGCACTAGTGTAGAAGAATATGCAATTATCCCACAAGAGATCGCTGGATTTGCCGATGAAGGCCCGTTCACGACCTCTGCGCATTTTAGAAGATCTTCCGACTTGCAGTAATTCTTTTATCAAACTTTATATTGCAAAATTAACAAAATAAAAGAAAATATTAAAGATAAGAAATACTTTATTGGATGTAACGTTATAAAAACGTAAGTAAATTGAAAATGTAAAGTATTTGATGTAAAAAATTCATTGATATATAATATAAATGCTATACATTATATTAAAAATGTGCTTATCCTCTGCTAAATATTTTCCATACATAGAAAACCTTCGATGATATTATATATTATTTATATACGTTATTTTAGCATTCTTACATTAAAGGAAATAAAAGATAGTTTTAAGAAAATATCGTGAAAGATAACTAATATTTTGATGGATGTATATCAGAAGCCTTATTATTTTGTTATAAATAATTTCAGTTATATTACATACATATAAAATAACTACATTGTAATAAATATACAATATAGGATATTACGCGTTTAGTATTTTTCTAAAAATGCGTATTTACGTGATACATTACAGTATGATTATAATTATTGCATCTTAATGTTATACTGTAAATTATTACATCCTGTTAAGTATACAATATCTACAATTTTTTAAATTTCAAGTGCATCAGATATTAACGTTGAAATTTTAATAAGATTTATTCGAAATCGTGTACATATATATAATTCGTATAGTATTACACGTATCTCGTTCAGGATTATGGAAACAATATTATTTAAAGTGTTACAAAAAAATATACAGGTTACTAATTTAATTAATCAGTTTCTTCGGCGGTGTGATCGATGTATCTAGACAGGCATATATTCAAGAAAATAATCAACAACAGTTTGACATGGAGTTCTTTTTTATTTTTTTTTTCTTTTATGTATAGATATGATTTATCATAGAAGTGTATGTGTGTATTTTGTATTGTGTTTTGGAATTTTTCGTGATATTTTATTTATATTTTGTATATGTGTATTAATGTAAACGTAGGCACACGCAAATATATGTAAAATAGTGATATACGTGCGTGTTCATACGTGAACCATCGGCACAATGCGTCGCATGCATGTGCAATATTCCATTCAGCATAATAACAATGCTATCTTCTTCCATTATTTTTGCAAACTGATCATATTTCACTTACAATATTTACTTATTAAATATTTACAGGGATCATTTTTTTGTTGTAATTCACTTATCGACATTTCCTCAACAACGTTGTTTAATATATAAATTATTGTAATTTTATTTATTTACTGCGTCTTCTATTTTATGTTTCAACCCGTCGAATGATACATTCTACTACTGAAGTAGAATGAAATCTTTCAAGGAGACAAATGTTATAAATCATTAATACTTAGCTCATACACAAAATTTTCCATTCTTCTGTATTTCATGTATGTCTCATTTTTACAGTGTGAAAAAAGTAATAGTGATGTATGTGATCTTCGCTACAATCTCATCCTTCTTATCTCCTTCGATTTTGTCGTGTTCAAAAAAATGCTGCGTTTTATACTTAAAAATTTTCTATTATATAATTCACAAAAAACATAAAAGAAGTTTTTCAACATTCTGTAATTAATTTTAGATTATTAAACAGAAATAAAGAATTTGGAATACAAGTAAATTATATAGTGTAATTATAAGATGCGATGAAAGAAATAAACATATAATGAACTCACGATGGTGAAGGGTATATATCGTATGAAAATTTAAGAACAAACTATGGACATTCTGTGAAGCAAGAACTATAATTTTTTTATATTGTATATTTACATACACATGCACATGTATAAACATATGTTTACGCATACATATGTATTTAATGCAAGTTGGGTAAAATATCTACGTGGTAACCTTTCATCCCTTCAACAACGCAGAGAAACTTTGAAAAAATGATAAATGACAAATTCTGCTAGTATCTAATAATCAAATAACAAATTTGAACATTTCGGTATTAGTTAATAATTACAATTTCTTAAATAAGGAGAATACATTTAATACGAGAAACATTAGACAAAAACAATGTAGTATTTTCTAAAATTAAACGAAAATTTTTCATGATTGCATTCAAATTTCCTATTTCATTTTGTGTATTATATATAAATGTACATACACACACGCACACACACGCACACACTATATATATAGTCATATATATAATTGTGTGTGTGTGCGTGCACGTGTGTGTGTAATATACTCAGAAAATGTATTTTTCACACTGTACTTTAAATTAGTGTAATAATTTTATACAATTTCCTATTATACGGTCAATCTGGATTCATGCAGACATTATATTCCACGCACTATGACCTGCTCTCTCAATGTCCATAAATAACTAGTGTTAAAAAATAGTAGCGCCTTAATATGCACACCATTTGTATCCTTTTTCTAGTCTCAGCATATTTTGCATTACGAAACATATCGCGCCGAACCACAACATGGTTCGTAATGTTATGTTTTAGTGTTCACTTTCATTCACTTTTAGTTGTGAATGTATATTTTTTTTCATACGGTTGAATACATAAGTTCGCAAGATATAAATTAGTAATTGTTATATTTGTTATAATCGTAGAAAGAACCATTACCCTTGCGTCAGGCTTGGTTATCAATAGTTTTCTTTTGCATATGTCTCAAATATAATTTACTTAAAATTGATCTACTTATACACATCTGATTTTTAGTTTTTTATCTACTTTGCACATAGCAAGTACCGGCTGTTTTGCGAATATCGTTTGATGAAATTGAATATAGCTTTCTCGAGTTTCCAATATAAAGCGTAAAAGAAAAATTGTACGTAATATTCAATTTATTGGGCGATTGACAAGCTGCAGTGACATCGCAACACATAAGAAATACGATAATGTCCTTGAGTGTTTTTTTTTGCTTTATTTAAACTTTAAACCATTTCAATGAATTATATATAATAATTATCTTGTATTTACTTCTGTATCATAATTAATAATTAATCTTTATCTTCATTATGTATAGCGGTCTCAGCTGTTGTGTCCGTTTTTATGATAACCTTTATTATCTGTCACTTCTTGTTCTTTGAAGTTCTATACTATAATACATGCACACGCGCACATCACTTTTTGTATTCTTTCAATACATATGATGTTTTCCTTTAAAAAACTGCAATTTGATTTCACTTCGCGTAGTTTTTTTTAACGAGGAAACATATATTTAAGTCTTTTTATTAGACGACAATGTACTCGATCACGGTATCGTCAACAACGTTCTTGGCTGACGCTGGTCGATACGTCTTCGACACTAGAAGCATCATCAGCTTCTTGTAAACCAGTGAAAAACGAAGTCAGCGCCATCGTCGCCACTCCATGCCATTCACGCTGGGCTGGTTCAGGACTCTTTTTCCACGTTAAGAACGCGTCGCTTGAAATTATGTTATAATCCGACAAATTTGTCATAATATTGAAGAGAGTCCCTGTAGGTAAAAATTTTTTATAATTATAACAAACTTTCTATTACAGAGAACAACATTTTATTCTTGTATGTTACCGTGTGGATATTGTAGGTTGTGTAAATGAAGTTGGATTGCATAAAGACACTGCAATTCTAAAGATTCATTTGCATCAACGAATCGGCGAATTAATTGTTGTAAATTAATAAAAGCTTCGCTGTTTAAACACCACCTGCTGTTCACTGGTTCTAATAATAACAATAAAAAAGCACACAAACAATTATAGTCACTAAAAAATGTTAAAAAAGAAATATGATAAAATAGCAAAACGTACCCATGGACGTCTCTAAAATGGCAGTCGTTAATATTCGAATAAAAGTTGGTTCTTTGACCCGATTACCTACATGTACCTGTAATATCCAATGAATGAAGTATAACTGTTTAATATTTTGTAAAATAATATACAATTAAATTTAAAATACTTACAATTATCCACCCACAAATTTCATCGAAACTACTTTCTTTCATTAGTCTCCTAAGTTCATCATGAATTTGTTGCATTGTGGGTTGATTAATAGTTGAGCTTTTGGCACTATTATAATCACCAGTGCAGAACTCCAAGTTCTATGAACAATAACATTATTCTCAATTCCCGTTATTTAAAAATAACATTTATTAATAATTTTAGCGCCAACTTACGTAATCTTTAATGATTTTGTCAACTTCTTCAAGTTCTGTATCAATTACATTACTCAACTTAAGTCCACTTTGGTCCCATTTATCTGCAACCCACTTATGTCCTTTATCTCGGGATATTTTCGATAATAATTCCCCAAGGAATTTGCCTACATATCCCCGAGTTCTTAAACTATCAAATATAGGTTTCAACTCGGTTAGGGGGACTATCTCCTCTTCTATTGGATGTGCTGTAAAAAGAAAGAAATATCATAATACTAATTTTCTTTTGGCATAAATAGTATTTTTTGTCATTGTTTTCAGTCCTGTTGAGCTAAAATTCCCGCATGGAAACTCTAGGGTAAAGAATAATCATCATAAATGACAGTTATCTTTAAACATAAAAAGTTTTAATGTTATTTACTTACATAATATCTCTGCTAGATATAACCAAACTTTGGGTATATCGAGTACAAGATCATCAACTAGTTCCAATATTTCAATGAATCTAAAAAGGTAATTGTGATTAGTTTTACCGAAAAAACATACATTTAGAATTTTTATACTGAAATTTTTAATCAGTATCCTTTTGGCTTTGTATTTATTATTCAACACCTTTTTCTCTGCATAAATATTTCGTCATTTATACAAAAGATTTAATTAAAAAGTGATCTTAATTAGTGCATCAAATAACATTATAGACATACATACGTACAAAATAACTTACCCGTTTCTTAGATCTGATACAGGTAAAATTTTTTGAGTAATTAAATGCGACAAAAGATACGATATGCATTCTCTGTCGAGAGGTGATTTTTCAAGAACAAAGTTGATCAATTCACGTATGAATTTTGTTAATGTACTATCAAAGTTCTGTTGAATAGCCAAAGAAACTTTCTACAAAATAAAAAATTCCAATTATAACAGATATTTAAATAAATTGTATTTTATTAGGATGGATTTTTTAAATAAAATAGTGTGTCCACCTACTGATCACTCAAGCAATTATTTATATAAATATAGCATTATAGCTAATTTATAACACTGTTTAAGAAGATCAGAAGGAAGGTATTACATAATTTAGCACACTAATGACTCAAGCATCTCCTAGCAGAAAGCAGAGATGGATCTAAGGAGTGTGCTAATGTTAATAATCACAATATTATCAACTAAGGAAATCAATTAATATGAATCAATTGATATGAATATAGCAAAAACTCACTTCAATGATAGGATTTTTTAGATAGTCTTTCATTATTTTGTTTAACGTTTTCATAAATTCCTCTTCCGACATTTGAGGTTTATGACTGCTAGAGGTAGATTGTGAGGACGACTTTAACGCTAGCGGTGGCATAGAAACGCTTTGACTCCGCGGATTGTCCAATAGCGAATTGTCTCTACTCGACGACGAATTGCTTAATTGATGACTACCATTGCGTGAACTCCTACCATCTGTAATAATGAAAATATAAAATTTTCTTACATTTAAATAATATGAATAAAGTAAATGTGAAATGTATTTTTTAAAATATCAGAATCCTTTTGGCTAACAACATTAAGTTGAACTTTTCAAAAATAAAAAATTTGTCATCATGCGTTTCATAATTTTTTGCTTAAAAAATCAACAAATTATTTAATATTTTTATTATCTAACGTATCATAGACATACCATAGGAAGGTTTGTAGTCACGACCATACTCTCTTGGTCCAGTAGACCTTGATCTAAAAATAAATGAGATTATAATATTAATTATTCTGATTATTCTGTACATCCTATATGCGATTATTAAAAATGTATTCAGGATATTTTTGAAGTCATACTTCATATCAGAAACTCTAGCCTAGCAATCTATATTTCATCACACCTATTTCATTAAATATTGAACAATAAGAAATATAATAATCATAAAATTACTCTCTTACCCAGAGAGTTGTGGAGACGTTTTTCGTTTATCTTGATCTAAGTTCGATACATTTTCTAAGCATGCAAATTTATTTGAATTTATTGCCTTTGAGCCACAACTCGAAGGCGTTTTCCACATATACATGTTTCTGCTTCCTAATTGTAAATCATCCATAGGTGGCTAAAATAAAAATGATGAATATTAATTTGTTATTATTCATTTTCGCTGTACTTGTGACTATAAGCCTTTCGTAACTATTATTGAAATTTTAATAATATAAATGCTTACCGGCTTGTTCTTCAGCTTTGCGGTCTCAACAGAATATGGTTGCCTTGTTCTGACAACAGGTTGACTCCAACCACCATCATCAGTGGGACCAACACCACCTACATTATAATGTATTATTGATTGAATAACATACTATGTATATTTATTTATAAGCGATATAATAATGTGAACAATGAAATAAAAGTTGTCAGAATACACAATACAATCATTCTTATCAGAAACTCTAGTCTGGCAAAAAATGTGTAATATCATCATGCTGCTGTATTATGAAAGCGAGTTCTCCACTTATAAAATATCTATTTATAATTTATATTTATATCTTTGTTATAGTGCTATTAATTCAGATGTTACACTAACTAAATACTTACGATTCCTTTTTCTATCACTAGTACGTTCATCTTTTCGAGGTGTACTCAAAGGAGTATTACTCAATTGGCTATCTAATCTTTCAGAATCTGCTTCTTTTTGAATTTGATCTATTGTTTTAGGATTACTATCATCTCTCCTTGGAATCCAGCTATTTGCTCTTAAATCTATTACATCTTGCAGCATAAAACGAATTCTAGAGCTAATTTTTCCATGCCCCCGTCGTGCAACGATATCTTGCATTTTATTGAAATAATCTTGCATTTCCTAATAAAAAGGGAATAAATTATTATCTTTTTAGTATCGAACTAAACACTTTTTATTAATTATAATAAAAAACAAAGTTACTTCTGCAGACACTTTTGACTCTAAATCTTTTCCGACTGTTGTTAACAACTTGCACAAACATTCAAGACTATCTTCATCACTCTGAATTAACAGCTCCTTTATGCAACGATGCATGATTTTAGTTGTTAACATTCCTTGTTTATACAATTCGCCAATGAAACTGCAGAACAAAAAGTAAGTAATGCAGCATAAAAAATACAAAATAAATCAACAAAAATTATAATGTACATTACATTATGTATATCTATACATTGAGAGGTAATGTAATGCTTTTACAAGATAACTACATATTTTAGGTTACATTTATGTTACTTTACCGTATGTTTCCAACTGATTTTATACGTGTTTTTCGTTCTTCATCTTCAAATTGTAACTGCAAATCTTTTTTCTTTTCCTAATTTTAAATGTAAAAAATTTGATGATAATGAAAATATAAAAATGTATAATACAATACAATACAGAAATATTTATTGATTGGACTTACAGGATCAACACATTCTTCTATTTCCTTAAGCTTAGCAGCTCTTGCCACCTCGTTCACTGGATTTCTTTCGAATTCCTTTTGACAACGATTAATAATAAGTTTCTTGAAGGTATATGAGCACTCTTGTTTGTCTGAATTCTTGTCTGAACCTGAGACTTCCATTACAGCAAGTTCTTTACACATCAATGCATATGCTACAGAAAAGCTTGGTTCATCCACAGCCTAAAAGTTAATAAATTAAATTATACATAACTAAAAATTACATAATTATTGCAGACATTCAATAAATAGATTTACCTTCTCGAAGACTAAATTGATGACGCCCTGCAGTCGTTCCGGAGTGTCAATGGTTAATGTACGAACCTGATCGACTAAAGTATTAAATTTTTGGGGTGTCAATTTATTTAAAACGCTTCTAACTCTTTTGTAAAGAGCTTCCGATTTAGCTTCTTCTTCACTAAGATTCAAACTTTTCAATCTTGTCGGCCTCCATGCATTCTCAGTTTCTCGCAACTTGACATCCTCTCTCAAGGATAATGATACATGAATAACATTTGGCTTTGTTGGTTTTGATGATTTCCCTGGATTGCTCTTCCGATTCGGTGGTAGCTAAATAGAGACAAATACATTATATCAACATGTTAACATTCATGATGATCTAATGTACAATAAAATGCAAATATCAGAAAAAATATTCTCTATCAAGGAATTTCAGTCCACTACTTTTTCATTTATAATACATCACTTACTAATCATTCCAACTCCACCTATTTCAACTTCTCCAACTTACCGCTCGATTATTTGCGTTTAACGGTTTTATGAATCCAGGGAATAAAACATCATGTCTATTGATATTTGTATCTTTAAATAGCCTAAGTTCAACATTATTCCTTGCCTATAAGAATTATCGTTTTATATATCATATGTATTTATAATAATAATAGGAAATAGGAATAATCATTTGTATACAATACCTTTGAACTATCTTTCAAAACAACGTCTAAATCTGGTAAATTAGACGGTTTGATTTTGCTATTGGGATCATCCTGTAGTTTTATTAAAAACTCACGATCATAAATCTTTTTACCGCTTTTATTTATAGGACTCCACTGGTCCTCCTTATATTTATATTTCAATTGTATTTGATTTGTAACCGATGTGATTTCAGTTTGAACCGGAGCTTCGCTTTCGGTTGTTTTTTCAATAACCGGAGATGTTTGCGGCTTATCTTCATTAACCGTTCGAATTGCTGACACCTTCGAATTCTCTTCATTCTTTTGTGCTACTATTGCTTGTACATCGGACTCTTCTTTAACTTTCACATGATCAACAACATCATTAGGAACTGATTTTGATTGCATATTACATGCGTTCGATTTATTATTATCCTCTATCTTAGGGGAAGATTCCTTTATAGTTTCTTTGTTGCTTGGCAGTTTTTCTATAGCAGGTGTTTGTATGAGAATACTTTCTTTTAGGCTATCTGGTGTCACGGGTGTATATTTTTCCGTCCTCTCCTTTGTATGATCGGAAGTAGCTTCTTTCTCTTTTTTTGGTTCGTAATTATCTTTTTCCTTATTATCTTTCATAATTTCACGATTTCCTTCCTTATTGCTGTCCTTCGGTGTTGAAGGATCTTTGTTGTCTTGTTTTATTTCAGGTTTCGCCGGAGGTACTGTGTTTACGAAAGCATCCATATCTGTGCCTTCTTTCTCCGCTCCTTTCCGATTAAGTTCACGGGGTTTGAGCCTGTTTTTACTCTTCTGCTTCTGCATAGCTTTACCTGATAAACAGAAAAACCATATTACATATAATAATTAGATTACTAAAACTTGTCTAAAACTTTATATAATACTAGATTTTAACGAAAAAGTATACATTTATTCGCACGATGCACGAATCGTAAATAGTCATCAAAAGTATTATTACATTGATATCACTACCGAGAGATGCAGCTGTAAAGAAAAGTGAGTATTTCGGCTACAAGCCAAGGATAATTATAGTCTCAGATCACAGTACATTTCGTAGTGTGACATTTCACTTTTTTATTAATGTATACAGAAATTTATGAATGTTAGAGGAGAAAAAATTAATGCTTTGCATTAGCATATCATCTTATCATACCTTCACAAAGAAGTAAGAAAGAGAAAGATGGTTCGTTATTCTCGAAATAATATTGTTAAAAATAAGTGTATTTACTCGTACAATAACTAAATATATTCGATGATACCACATCCTTTAAGTAAATAATTTAAAAGCAAAGATTTTAATGTAATAAAATCAGTAAATTGCATTATACATGTAATATATTGAAACTTTTCTAAAATCTACCAATTCTAAAATCAACCAAAATTTATAAGTTTTTGAATGATTACAGAAATAAAAAAATAAAAATTGATTAACCCAATTTTTTGAATATTTCTTAATTTTGAGAATAAATACACGATTAGTGTTTAATGTTTCGAGAAGCAAACGATTATTCTGGATGAAATTGATCGGTTTGACTTCTATATGGTTCATATATGGAGCACTTCCGTAACATTCGAAATAGAAGTACGAAAATGAGGGTGAAAGTAGCGAACTAGTTTCTTTTAACATGTGTTATCACACACTCACTTCATACACTTCATGTTTTATATTAATATATAATTAAATATGTACCATGGTCTCTGGAGCCCCGACGATTACTTCTTGATCGGGAGCTGGTGCTGACACGAGCATTACCATTAACTTTGCGGTCACTCATTTTCACGATTATCAATAATCAAAGATATACTGTTATTTACGCATGTTTAAGCCATAATGTGTGCCTGTCCATGCCATATTACAAGCATATTACATATTATTGCAAATCACATTCTTGCAACATAAAACTCTTTGTGCGGCTCGAGTTTCAACAGCTTGTATGCTACTGCTGCACTGAATCAGTATTTATTTATAAATCTGCCAAAAGCTTGCCAAAACTGGGGTAGATGGATCCATGATCACACGCGTAACAACGAGCAACCGTGCACAACGCATTTTAAATTCCTTTTTTACTCTTTTCACAGCGGGAGATAGAGCACAGAAGAAAGTCAAGATTACAGTACAATAGTAACGGAATTCTCTGAATAACAGCAAATAAAAAATACAGGTACAAATGAATTCTCAATGAAAAGATCGACGTATACAGATTTTTCGGTCCAGTTTATTCAAAAAACTGTAGTAACACTTCGAAAATTCCCTTAGAAGCTCTTCTTACACGACTTTCACGCATCTATTTTAACCTGAGAACTGGTGCAAACCGACAGGCACGACATAGGATTTCTTAAATTAGTTCTGTTCGCCGGTTGCGCGCCGGAGCAAGCGCATTAGTGACTTTCCTAATACCTAACCTGACATACGAACTGCTTTAGCCGAAATGTATCGAAAGTAGAATTTCTACATCTTCCACTGGAAAATACGTTAATAGTCTCAACGATAAAAGTTTTATTATGATCAATTTCATATTCGCTATTATCCATAATTTTTCTGATTGATTGTTGGAGTGAGTGTTATATTATAAAAAGTTGCACGTTTATCATCGTAAACGAATAAATATAAATTTAGACAGAAAACGATGTACGAATTACCTTATTAATATTCCGATAAAGCTTTTAAAATAACTGCTTGACAGAAGAAATTAAATTAGTTGACTATGAAGTAAAATGATAATCTTTCGACAGAAATTTTAATGAATAATTCTTAATACAGGAATAGTTCGTAACTTGACAAACTTATTCAGTACAACTCAACACCTTTCTATTTTTCAGCTTTATAATACTAAATAAACAATTCCGTTTAGAAATAAAATTTTTCTATGTATGTATACGTAGAGAATTGTGTGTGCATATGCACAACAAAGAAAAACAAAATCAAATAAGATACCTGAGTAATAAAAGAAAGCAACATAAAGACAATATTTTATTATTTTAGAATAATCATTTAAAATTATTTCTATGTACAATTCTTTAGCAACAACTTTTTAAAAAATTATTTTACTATAAGATAGCAGTTAATTTGATGCATGAAAGTAGCTTGAGTAAGATTTTATAAAAGCAGGTCGAGGTAACAATATCTAAAAAGAACGCTGAATGATCGTTAAAGGTATACACGAAATTTATTTCATTTTATTATTCATCAAATTTACCGAATCGGATATTCGAACAACGTACATAGCTTATATTAGTTCAGAAACATAACAAAATTATAGGTAATACCGAATATAAAATTGACCATAACATATGCATCTGGGCAGAAATTGGAAATGTCAATTGGAATTAAAAATTCGAGACGATACTTCAAAGACGACACTTTCACGATTTCATTTGTATAATTTTTAAGAATCAGAATTATAGTAAAAAATTATGCAATTTATATTTAACATTAAAGAGATGCAATTTATTATTACTATAGCAGGTAAATAGTAACTTTTATATTGATAGAATTAAGAAAATTTTCCAATTTATCGTATATCGTCATTCAATTTGTTCACAAAATTAGCATAGCATCATGTATTAATTTATTGAATTTTATCGTATGGAAAATATATACAATTCATACGACCATTTTTTCTAACCAGTGGGAACCTTTCACCGGATTGGTGAACGCTCAAGGTTGCCACTGACGCCGAAAGTCTTAAGATATTTTTTGCACACGCACGACGCGTGCTCTTGTGAAACGGCATTAAGAGACCTTCAAACCATGCATGTAGCTCGCCATACATGCGTGGCCGTGACCTCATGCGACTTAATGCCCGAACAGTAATACAATTTTCACTATCATATACCCAAAAATGGTGCTACTTCACTTCGACACATGAAACAAACAATATTTTATGAAGTGAAATGAGTAATAAAAGTATCAATGAAAGAGAAATAATCTTGTACTGAGTTAGTATTTCATGTTTAATTCCACGCTATAATATTAATTTAGATATCTAGTAAAAAATAGAGTCATCCATAAATGAAGTAATGGTGACACACCCAATAATTTCCCCCGTAGTTATGTCTAATTCTAAATGACCAAATGTGTATTTTTCTTTCTCTGCTACTGCGTCTAACCAATACTAGACTTTTTTCAATTTTGCTTACGAATAGTATCAATGAACAAATATCTTTAAAAATTAATCAAAATTTTTCTGCTCATGCGGTATGAGAAATATTTAGGAGGTTACTTTAGAATGATTTACTTTACGTTATTCTTATTAAACATAACAAAATTATTTACGTGTGGCAAAAAAAATATCTGAATAACAGAAAGAAAATGAACAAATTCAAAAACTTAATGATTTTAGTTATCATACACAGAAACTGATGATCAAATATGGAGTAGTTCTCTTTTGTAACGGCTCACAAAATGGCTACGCAAGCTGATACGTAGAAACATAAAACTACTGTTAATAATACTGTATAGAAAATACTTGTATTCTGTAAAATAAGCATTATATATTAACCAATTTTTAATATATGCAAGTCTATAAATTTAAGTAACGGATAAAAAGCAAAATGCTTGAATATTAAATCATTTCAGAAACACGTGTTTAAAACGTAATGGACGAAATTTAACTATAGATTCCAAATTACAGGGATTTTCATAAAGTAACTAAATATTTCAATTTCCTCTTGTAATAAATATCCTTTTTAACTTTTAACCTTACTAAATAATAATGATTTTAAAGCTCTTAAAATATGATATTCACTGTGTCTCGTGAGGTCAAAAGCAGCCATATTTGAACACAAGTGATGCTTCGAAATATATTTTCCACGATTTAAGATTTACTTTCTTTTTAAAGAATAAATATACAACTTGGGAGAAAACTACGAAAAACGTTAAACCAATTACAAATATGTAAGTATAAAAAAGTATTAGATGTTATAATGGAGCTCACAGAAAGTTTGTGAATACAAGATGTCGGAACCACGTTGCGAAAAGCAGGTATTATATTGCAACCATGTCTATTAACTTGATAAATTGTTCTAAGGCCAAACCAAAATAATTTATACATACATTTTGTATCAAGATATTCCTCTGCCGTGGTCGTTGCATCCGCTTGATCACTTTGTCACAGTAACAATAATTTAAAATAAAAAAGTAAAAAAAGAATGCAATAAGACCTGTATCCTTTAAAGCCAGTACACATAAGGACTTTCAGATAGAAACGCGTAATTTTTATAAGGAAAAGAAAAACGATGCGTGTAAAGGGCGCTCGTTACAATTAAATAAAGGATTACGTGTATAAATTCTACAGAATATCGCAAGATAAAAAAGAAACCTTATATAGGAACGGAATATAGTAAAGACGCAAATACATTAAGCGTATTCGTTACGTTATGAAATATGCAAGCTCAAAGATGAGTAACCTTTTAAGTAGTATGAATGTAAATATAGAATTATGTATAACTACGAATATACAATTGTTGATTAAAAAATAATAATTATAAAAGGAAAAGGGAAATGAGAAAACGGAGTAAAAAATACAGCTGGCTAGCACAGCACGTGCTGGCTACTGGAGGAACCTCCGTTGTTCGACGAGGAAACAAGTCGGGAACCTCCCTCCAGCAACACAATCGCCGATGATCGTGTACCTTCGGTACATTTCGCGCCTTTTCGTCGTATGATGTCACAGTTTGGTTCGAAGCTCCCTTCGGAGTTTTATATATACCTTGCATTTCAATCATTGAAAAAAGATCCGTTCACATTAGAAACACGCATTCCAATAAATTACATGATGTATGTTACACTTTGTTCATAATATTCTCGAATTTTTAAAAATTACTAGAAATAATCAAATTTGTAACTTGTATAATGCAATTTTGTTGAAATGATTGAATTTAATTTAATGCGATTAAGAATAAAAATTTTAATCTCATGGATAATGTATTTATCGTCACTATAGTTCTTTCATTTCATATATTTAAAAGGTATTTTTCCCCAAGAAATAAGAATTCACGTAATAAAATTAAGGTTTGACAAATACACGGAAAAATATTTTGCTCGATTTTCCTCCATACTAGTAACGAAAACTTAACCTTCTTTTTGTCCCCATTTTTTAAAAATATCTGTAATGGAACTAATTGACATCGCTGTACTTTTATTTCACCTTGCAATATAAATTAATGTTTTATAATAGAACTACTTTAAAAATTAATAGTTTCCACTTAAATCATTATTACGATCTAAATATTTTTGTTTTTAAGAAATTTTTGTCTTACAGCATTATTCGATCGTTTCAATTATAAATTTGAGATGTATGCTTTAAATAATGTGTCTTCACTTGCTTGAATGTTCGAATATTTTTCAACTTCAATAATGTTATTACTTAAATGTGCCATATTAAATTTCATGAAAAAGTATCATCTTGCATAATCTATTTTGAGAAATATTTAATGTATCGTTTAATGCAAACTTCTTTGTATACGTGTAAAAATAATCTATGTATATTGAATGCTTTAATGTATATTGAAATGAATACGAAATTAATGTATTATTTAAAATAAAATTTGCGTCACAATTGCGAAGTTGGATACAAGCAGAAGGAATTATAAAACTTTTAGGTTAGAATCAAAGTAAATCGTATTGTAACATCACAGTAATATCCAACAACCCTTCTTTTTAACGATATTTTTAAATAACATAACCACACGACATTTCATTCATAGATGCTTCACATTTTGTAAAAAAGAATGTAAAGTTTCAAAATATTTAAATCTATTTCCACGTGTGTAACTGAAGAGATACGTTTCCTTTACACATGTGATACATACGCTTTAAGTATGCCTATTTGAAAATATCATCGCGGGTAAGCACACCATATACCATGATCTAACATTAACATTAACCGAATTACTAGTTCATAACATTTAACATGTAATCTTATTGACAATGATGATTATTGAAGCTATCACAGAAGCGAAGTTCAAATTACAGTGATATGAGAAAAACGGAGGGAAACTATGTAGATATATCGGAAATCTTAATCTATAACTCAATTTGTATATGTATATGAAAATATTGTATTCTCTCGAAAAATCATTATTGCAATATATGAGTATAGGATACGTACGAAATGATTAACGATCACGAGCATAACTATCAATAATATTGTAAATCAAATAAGAAATGTCTATACAAAAACATAAATCAATTATTTGTAAGAAAAATGTAAACTAAGCAATAATGTATATGTTCATATATTACGAATATTTTGAATAAAAAAAAGAAAAATAAAGAAATATTTCCCGTAAAATATTAGCTAATATACCTCACATAAATTAAAAATTAGCAATATAAAATCATAAAAAATTTAATTTTTTAAATTTTTTATCTTACATAGATAAAATATATTATCTGCATTTTAAATGCCTTTTTTATATAATATTGTTCAAATATCAATCAAAAAATGTAAATATAATAATAAATATAATATAATATCCCTTACTTGAGCATTATTATTGCAATATCATATATTACTCTAACTACATTATCATGAATTATGTATTATGATAGCAAACAGAAAAATAACTGATAAAACAAATGAAAACTTAGAAGTTTGCAAAAACTTACCATCAGAAGATTTTTGTTGTTGAACTTCAGTTCGAACAGGATCGGATTCCGGTTTATCACCAGACGCATCTCCATTAGTTTTCAAGTGATGATCTGTTTGATTATGAGCAGGTGTAGGAGTAGTACCTCTAGAACTAAGACTCTTTTCCCTCGTCTTTTTATCTTTTTGTTCTTTGGCACTCGAAGGCAACTCAGTTGCAGCAGCAGAAATAGTAGCAGTAGCAGCACACTGATTATGAGTGTGAGTCTGAGATTTTTTTCTAGGAGGCGAACTCGATGAGTTTTTATTAGATAAATTTGGGAACGGTTCTCTGGCAGGAACAGGGTTAGCACTTGGGGCAGTGGTGGACGGTTTAGGGGCCTCCGGAACGTTCGTACTTGGTATAGTCACAATGGAAACTGATGTCTGTGTTATAATAGATGTGGCACTCGTGCTCTTCACTTCAACTTCAGTTACAATCATTGCGGGTAACTGCGCAGAAATATCATCCTGTTTTATGTTACGCGATATAGCTAATGGTAGTTCCTCGATGACTCCACTTTTCGAATCGCTTCGAGGTTGAAACTCCTTCACAGGAATTTGTAATGGTTTCGACTCTGTTTTCATTGCACAAGAGTCTATTTGAGACACGTTACTAGTGGTACCTAACGATTGACTACATAACGCGGTTACGTTAGGTACATTTTGTGTTGTAGGTGAACTGGTACTACACTGATTAGTATTCACATTAGTATTCACATCATTAGTAGAATTTGTTTGGGAATTAGATAAACTTTGTGTTACATTTTGGGTTGTAGATGTGTTTGATACACAAGTCGGTACCGTCGAGTCGGAATTGGACTCTTCGGTCGCGACTTTCACAAGTGTTTTTGCAACCCGGGCTGCAAAGTCGGCTTGCACTTCGACGTCATTATTCTGTAACAATCACCAATTCTGCGTGATAGACAATGATACATAGCAATCGGATAAAGATTATGTTTGACAACTAAAAACTGGCT
This sequence comes from Bombus polaris, assembly GCA_014737335.1. NCBI lineage: Eukaryota > Metazoa > Arthropoda > Insecta > Hymenoptera > Apidae > Bombus > Bombus polaris. Next base: position 55,270 of record JACXIO010000043.1, on the reverse strand, counting down.
CCAAACTTAAATCATAGGACGAGAAATAAAACCAAATGTACTAAACGAAATAAAAGAAACATTCAATATATTTTATACCTCTGTAACCCCTCAGCCATGGTTTGCAAACTATAAGCAGAATTACAAAAAACTGTATGTAAATAACGTATCTACATAATAATATACCTAATCCAGATAAAAATTAATTCTATTCTTATAAGAGTTAACTGCAATTAAGGTAAGTGGCTTAATCAATTCATTCAAATTTTGTATATCGACGTAAATTTAGTACTACTAAAATTCTATCATAAATGCAAAATCTAGTAGTAGGAGTAACATAGAAAGAGTAATAAAAATTTTCATACAATATTCTAATCGACCGAAATAAAAATATCTTAAAAGTACTTCAATGATCATGGCTTTTGGGTACAGATATTAATAATGTAAACAACTGACTATAAGAGTATAATAAAACATCACATTCATTCTAAAAGTTATTATTATACAAATAATATTGGTATAAATATAAAAATTAGAATACCAGCATTTGCGTTTTATTTATATTTAATCTGATTTTTCTTCTTTTGAAATACAAAGCTCTTATAGTCAATTGTTAGTGTATTAATATAATAATATTACTCACTTGTGGCTGAGGTGTTTCACGATTGCTGGATTCACCACTTTGAATAGTTTCATTATCTTTATAAATTTCGTGACTTATATTTTTACCAGTTGTTGGATCTACAATATCAGTTATAGCATTCTGACCTCTTGGTTTCCGAGATTTTGTCGTACTATTTGACGCACTTGTTGCACCACCATTATGACCTGAGTACATATCTTTAAATAACAAAATACATGATTCACAATATATACAAAGATCTAATTGATTAATCAATTAATGTTGAATTATTCAAATAGTAATATTTGTTATTAGCATCTTCAGTTTTTGTATATACTACAAGCTTGTATGAGCTTGTGAAATCTACCTAAATCTATACCTGAATTTCTACCTGAATTTCTACCTGAATTTCTATTTAAATCTCTACCTGAATTTCTACCTGAATCTCTACCTGAATCTCTACCTGAATCTCTACCTGAATCTCGACCTGAATCTCGACCTGAATCTCGACCTGAATCTCGACCTGAATCTCGACCTGAATCTCGACCTGAATTTATCAGAAAATCCCTAAACTTAACAGGTTTTAAAAGTTTGAAGTTGCGATTTGAATCCCTGAGTCATAAATAAAATTACCTGACTTTTTACCTTTCTTTCATGTATTTTTCGTTGAATTATGAGGCATTTATCCTTCATAGAGATTAATGAATCATAAATATTGTATATAATCGGGTAAGTGTTCGGAGAAGTTTAGTTCTTAAGTAAAATAAAATAAGATAGTGATTTTTGTTGGAATTGGGGTTTCCCAAATTTGAGATACAATATTTCTTTGCAAATGTTGAACTATCATAATTTTTATAACATTTCAAAATCCTTACACATATATATGTATTTGTCTATATATACATGATATTCAATTTCATTTAAAACATTGAAACTATTTGTTAACATATTGTCATGATAGCTAACAAGGAATTTATGTATAATTGTTCTTAATTTATATAATTTTGATTCTACTTTACCAAATACTACTTATTTTATTACATTATATCGTTTTCTCCCCAAAAAATCCACTTCTTGGAAATTACCATTAACACAACCCAACAATCTAGATAATGCAATTTATGTTAAAATATGTTATGTTCATTTTGTAACTTACCAGTCTGAGAAAGAGATATACCCATGGGGGGTAAAGGCTGAGCCTGTTGCGTAGGTTGCTGCAGTGTACCTTGTGGTACTACTGGGGCTCCTTGGGCACCGGCCAGCGGGCCTGCAACATGTTGAGCCCCACCAGTGACAGCGCTTGCACCTGCTCTACTTAAACTTAGTGGTGTATTTGGTTGGCCTGTAGGCCAGTAATCTATAAAGGAACATATAATATTTATTAAATTTATTTTCGATCTTTACAGTTTTGTGTTACTTACAAGGTTGAGGAGTTGGTGCAGGTGCACCATATCCAAACATACTCTGTGTTAGAATGGCATTGTGTTGAAACGGTTGAAAGTAGGATTGGTTCTGGTGTGTAGGATGCCTTTGGGGTGGAGCACCAAACTAAAATTATAAAATATTTATTACATTTATAGTCATTATCAATAAAAATGATGAATATGGTAGTATTTTACAAGCAAGTAATGATATGTTTGGAAGAAAAGAGAATAAACTTTAATTGCAAGATAACACTTAAATACAATAACTTTTGCCAGAAACTATTCTTTTGATGACACTAATGAAATGAATGATGCATGACGATAAATATATAAAATCAACAGTACTTAACTACTACCTGAAGGGGCATTTGATTGTTCATTGTGTATAAGGATTGCTGATGTGGGATCTGATGAGGGACTTGGTATATTGCTCCAGTTTGAACTGGCAAACCACTTGTATGATAAATTGCAGTTGGTTGACCTCCACTTCCACCAACTCCAGACATTCCAACTACTTGTGCACTAGTACCCCCTTGACCCCCTCGGTGACTGATGCCTCTTGGCTGCTGTGGCCTAGGACCCGCATAATAACCCTGAAATTGATAATGCAATTAATAAGTAAAATTTATAAATTGATGTGCATTTATATATAGAATTAATATCAAATTGATCGCTTACAATATATTATACTATAAATACATAAATAAAATTTACAATATATTTTAAATATTTCTAATACTTTTTATAAACATTAATATGTAATATACAAATTCATATAGTACCTACACGATAATGAAAGTTCTTATAAACAATATTTTTTCTTAACAATTTCCTCTTACTTGGGACGACGGCCTTGTTTGCGTTGGTCCATACACTTGTGAAAGGGGTTGTGGTTGAGGTTGTAAATGGGTCTGTTTTCCCATTTCCTGCGGTGATGGAGTATGTACGGGAGGTGTCGTAGTTGGAGCCGGACCTTGCGGCGGTTGTGATTGTACCCCGGGTGCAGGGGTTTGTGGTGGTGCTTGTCCTCCAGCAGGACCTCCTGGTGGAATACCTGCTGCTGATTGTCCAATGGACTGTAAGCCACCGAGTGGTGGAGGTCCTCTGCCCCCAGGTACTCCTACACTACCCCCTCCCCCACCCACCTGGCCCCCTGGTTGGGTGCCGTAATTTTGACCAGACACATGAAAGTCTGTCCCTGAAATTCAAAATAAAAGAGATATTAGACATTATGCTTGAAATATCTGAAAAATTTAAATGTAAATAATTGAATTTTATAGATAAATAATATTAATAGACATTAAACTTATCTCTAACAATGTTATCGCTATTATTACAGCTTGTATTTTCATATGTACATCTAGAAATGTTTAAATGCTTCATGCATTTTCATATTTATGTCGTTATACTAATTGCTTTAAGGGAAAACAAAATTTAACTGTTACCATATGTGTAAAAAAACAAACTTAATTTCCTTTAAATAAAAATCAAGATTTATGTTTGTGACTCTTTTATGACGATCACAAATAGATAATTTAACACATATCTGTCAAATACTTTATATTGTACTGTAAAATCAAAGCATTTATTTATACAATGTGAAACATATTTCTGAGAAACTATCTAGGTATATAAAACAGATATTAATTTCCTGTTAATGAGAATCTATTGTTTCGACAATCTTACCGACTTTACGAAAACTTTCATATATGAAATGCAATGGGTTCCTTACATGCATCATTATTATACGGGATTATTATGCATAATTAATATACGGGAACAAAAAATTATTTATTTATTTTCCTATCTAAATTATAGTCGAGTATCGTTTTCCACGTACACAGGATCATACAATGACTCGTAAAAAAGTGATATCGCTAATTGCTATAATGTAACAAGAACTTCATTATTATCATTTTATCATTTAGCTATTAAATATATATATCTGGTTTCGTAATATAAACAAGAAAAAAGAAAAGAAAAGAAAATAGATAATTATACACTCAAGTTTGCATATGCGCGATATTATCCTACCATAATATGTTCGCCATTCTGTCGTTAAATGAATTACTCGTGAAAGCGATTATGCGTGGAATTGCATGACATCGCTTGACATGTCGTTGTCGTCATCGTCTAAGAGATACAGTATGATTGATTATGCATATATATTATCAAAACATCGAATGGATTACATTTATTATCCCTAAAAGACTCCATATACTTACAATAAGTATTACGCATAAGGTACATGCATTTTCACAAAAACATGGAAAAACTTTATCACCACATGCTACGACTTTATGACGAGAAAATGCGTTAAGGACGTAGAGATAAATGAAGGAAAAAATATGGATATTTGAGCGCTCACCGTTGAAAATCGGAACAAAGCTGGTTATCGTGTTTTGTCACGGAAATACTATGTTTATTCGTACAAGGGAATTTTTTAGAATGAAAGAACAATGAAGTGACAACAAAGCTGAAACGTGAGCAAAGAAACCGAGAAGACGGCCTCGCGAACGGCCATCTTTGCACATGTGGACAGGGCTCGAAGCAGTGCTGCTATCTGTAGTCCCGTGAGTACATTGATTGCTACGAAAGGGGGGCGAGGCCGAACTCCATCACCAGGATCGTATTAACAACCGCACCGTGAAAACACACAAATTAAATGTATCCATAATATAATAGCAAAGAAATTCAGAACTTCATGTCGTACATATTGGACTCATTTGTAGCGAAAAAGGTAATATATCGACCATATTTTAATAAAGTAAGTTCATTAATTTATCGTCCTCTAATAGAATGAAAAGAGAGCTGTATCTTTCTTTTTTATATCACTTACTGTAAATTACTTTTTTAGAAGATTAGAAGGCGTTTCATATTGAACTGTAATACGGTTGATTTATTTTCGGTAATAGTTTATGTATATTCGAATAAGCTCTATCATATATTATTTTATACATAAAATATTTATTTATGTAACATGCGAGTTAAAAATAATTTTTGTCATATTCTGTAACATCATACATTCATATTGAAAAAATTGTAGAGTTGATAATCTTATTTATTCATAAAAATATTAATAAGTAGATATGTACGTATTCCCGCAAGGTTAATAATCGGCGATCTAAGAGAACATATATATATATATTAACAGAGTGAAAGAACATGGCCTGAAAAATAATCCAGAATGCAATACGTCATTTCCGGTGCCGATTCCTTTTCTCTCTCCTCTCATTCGCGCGCGCACGCACACGTACACACGCTTTCTTCTCCCCCTCCCTCTTACATACACACACACGCGCGCGCGCGCGGATTAAATTTGATTTTCGCTATTCAGCCAAGCGAGATGAATTCAAAACAATTCGGGAAACTTAAATACAAGGAGAAATCAGCATTACACATAATATGACGTATATGAAAAGAAAAGTGAGGTTAGAGCGACCACACTTTAGCCACGTGGCTGGCCAATATAAGAATAGTAATACACTTAAACGATAATCATAAAAACAAGATCTTTTAATGGAAGAATATTATTATATAATTATTATAATAATATATGAAGTAATATTATATAATTCATTTTTGAAACAGCTGTTCATTCATAGTCATTATTGACATAAATACTAATATTGTGTATTAGAAAATAAATTTCCTTTATCTATGGGTTCAAATGTAATCTTCTAAGAATCAGTACTGACTAAAGTAATATAATAAAAATTATAGAAATAAATATAATAGATAAATTTTTGAACTATTATAGGTATCTATAAAATATTATGCTGTAACTTTCAGCAATCAACCACGGTTCAAAAAACATTTTTCAGATTCATGAAAATAAAATATAACAATTGTAGTACAAAAATTTTCATTGATATATCAATGCATGTTATTTTGTTTATTTACTGGAAGCTATTAATAACAGTATATGTATATATATATTCAAAAACATATATTTAACTTAAAGAAAAAATAATATATGATAAGTAAAATAATTAATTGTATTTGAAATGAACAAAATATTCAAAATGTATAAACTTTAAAATTCTTAGAATGGCAAGAATTTTGTAATATCGTAGTACGTTGGCGTCATCACGGCGAGACATGTCATACAAGAGTGCAAGAGGAAAGAATCGAACGTACCTTTGCGACTGTATAAGGTAGAAAGCATTTTATCGATTGACCTATATCGTGAATTGTCTACAATGCCGCCCAGGGGCGCTAAGGACTAACCTAAATACTAACTACTCCATATGTATATCGATACAGTAGTCAATCGTAAATTACGAGTGATTTATTAATTAAGTCTTCTTAAATACCTGTCTTGACGGGAAGATTTGAACTATTTAAAATTTTGAAACAAAATTTATTTCACGTTAAAGAAATTAAACAACAAATATGCATATTAAATTTTTAGCATTTATAATAATTTATACTGGAGTTACTAGGAACTCGATTTGATGGAATTGGATTAGTTTCAGAAAACAAAACTCACATAAGAAGATATTAGCGTACACTAAATCAAAAACATGGTTTTCGTTACTATAAGTGAAAGTATCGTAAATTAATTTTTGTAGTCACTATGTGGTATAAATTGAGCTTAGCCGTGTATCTACAAATAGATGCAAACGATTCGACTTCTGACAGATAGGGCACCAGGTCAAATTAACTACCTCCAGTGTGCTCGAAAATAACGGGCTTCATGTATGTACATCTCTTTCTATATATATAGATGCGCGATGTTACACACAGAACATATATTTGTCGAGTTCTCCTTAGGGTTGGGGGCGTGTAACGAATCTTCATTTGGATTAACTACTATTGTTCTACAATATGGATGATATTTACTGGTATAAATATGATTAGTGGCGATTAGATACTCAAGATGCTAATGAAAATGATCTTAGGTTCAATAACGAATCCACGGTCAACGGGATAGCAAATGCGTTTTCTTCCAAAGTCTAAGTCCACCTGAACTTACTTGTCCACAGTACAAGTAGAACACAACTAACTCGCCTCAGTTCAAGTGGAACTCTCTGTACCCTTCGGGTCAATTATATTCTTAAGAAGAGCTATACAATTACTCCATACCTCTGTTAGGTGAAAACGTCCATCCCATGACCATGGCTACGTTTAGTGACCCGTTGTCTCACTTCGAGCCCAAGCCTATTGTTATAAATCTCGGGTACACATAATCGGATTAAATCATAAACAACTGCTTTTTAGTTTTACTATTTAAATACCGCTATAATGAAAGGTCTAGACTAAAGTATTGGGGGTCTTCCCAAAAATTTCAAAAGAAAGGTCCCGATGTCCTTTCATCTCCGACATATTTATACGTATGCATTGACATACGAAATAAAAAATTTAGCCATTCAGATAAAAGTGAAGAATCATGAAAGATTGCAAACCAATGAAAACTGTATTGAATATGTGGTTGAATGGATTTTAAAAATATTAAAGCTTAACTGTAGTAAATAATAAAAGTTGTTTGAGTAAATAAGTAAGTAAATAAGTAATAAAAATAAGGATAAATAAACAAATGAGGTCAGGATTTGAGAAAATGCTTCCATTGGTCACGAAAATGTATGTCCATGATGGAGCAAATGAAGAAGAGATTTTGCTTGGGCGAAATATGTACATGCAAATAAATGTCTAACGCGATTATAGTAAGAACATAGTACCTATTTCTAACTTGTTTACTAAGAGAAGTTCTAAGAAGACGATAAACGAACAATAAATAGACGACTATAAGACAGAAGCTAAGTACATATTTATGTCCTTATATTTTTATAGTATTAAATGAAAGAATTTTAGACCTTCCCCTTCTTATTTAATATTTTTCAAACAGTAAAATTTATATATTACTTGCTATTCATGATTATTAATACTTTGAATGCCATGGGGGTCACCGGTGACCGGAGCACCAAGATTAGTAGAAATACATAATTTGAACAAATGTCAATAGTTATAAATTTTTTATTATTACCATCGTTACTACAATGGTAATAATAAAACACATAATATACAAAACATATAAAAATAGTTCTATTTATTCATGAAATATAGATCTATCTTATGTACACCCCGCACCAGTGGCTGTCGAACATGGGAAAAACCGCTTTTACCTTAGTGAACAATAACCCTAAGGAACATTTCGACTTCAAAGATGTTTGATGGCAATTAAGAGCTTTGACAGTAAAGTAACAAATGCTAAATCTTGTGACGGTCCTTTAGGATTATTGCGGGTTCGAATAAGTATGACCGAGGGATGGATTATGGTTTATGGTAGGTCCCAGAACGTAACAACAGTTATTTAGCAACGCGAAGAAACAATATGGTAATTGATAATTGATATTAGCAAAAAATAAGTGAATCGAGTGAAATTGCATTATAGCGCTATGGGGGTCACCGGCGATCTCAGTGAGATAAATTCATTAATGATTATACACCGTAACATATCTTTTGTAAGTAATATTTCAACATTATATGTATCGCATAATAGAAAATCGTGGCGCCACGGCCAAACCTTGTAAAACTGGCGTGGCATTCAACGTGTTAAATTCTAAAGTTAGAGACTTGTCTTTCTAATAGAAAAAAGTGATTAAGAATGTTGAATAATAAATCGTTCACTAAACATCAAGAAAATTTTAAATAATTTAAAATCTTATACTGTTATCTAAATCTTCTTTGATATATTCTGAGAATTTATTGTACGACGATACTCGTCACAAATTTGGTTAAAATTTATTGCATAATCAGTAAATAAAAGTGTGCTAAATGTACAATTAAGCAGTAATCGACAAATAAAGGAGAGAAGAAAAATACATTTGCATTATATTTTTGTAGGTATTATAAATTAGAAGTATAACGTCGTACACCAATTTTCAGCCTTCTACTTCAACTGGAAGGATAGTTACTGGGTGAATTCGGATTATCCGTTTTTACGCTATTTTCCTTGTTTAATGTAATGCAAAATGTTGTATTGTTAGAGAATTCTTTTAGATTTTTTCGTTGCAAATCTTAAATGCAAAAAGTGAAAAACGTAAAAAAAAATGCTGAAAAATATAGATTTTATATAGAATTTTTAGAGTGACCACTATTTTATTTTTATGATAGCGACATATTATTTTTTCTAATATAAAAATGTTGAACACCACATAATATATTCACTGTATTTAAAAAATGCAAAAATTAATGGTATTGATCACGTTTCCTCGTCAAAATCGGTGTTTGATTTTTTAAATTATAGTATACATTATCAAAAAATATTTGAAAAAAATTGAGGATAATAGGCATGCTAATATGTTGTTACTGTCAAATTAGGAAAGTGGTCGCTCTAAAAACTATATAGGAAATCTATATTTTTAAGAACGCTTTTGCATTTCCTTTTTTTTTAAGTTTCTAAAATACGCGACCGTGTCTGCAATGATCCAGGATTTCTGAGAATTTTTGCATACCATTAAATAGGGAAAATAGGATAAAGGCGGATATTTCAAATTCAATCTGTAACTACTCTTTCGGCCGAGATAGAAGGCCGGAAATTGGTTTATGTTTTCTTTTGATAAGGTATAGAATGGTGCATCACCAGATGAAATCGGTTCAAAAACACTTTTGATCCTTTATCCTGTTACATGTTCTTCTTCTTACACATATGTGTATAAGTTATTCTAATTATTTTAATCTCTTTTATTTTTTGATTTCAGCAATTTGTATAAATTAATGAAAAACAATTTTTAGTAAATATTAATACCAAGTAATCTATTATTAAATGTGTGTAATTTGTTTTTTTTAATGACGTCAATAGAAGAACTTTTGTTAGATGTTTTAAGACTGAAAATGGCATATTTTTGAATGAAGTATCCTTGTACTAATAGAACATACATACGTTCAGGAAAAGTATAACAATTAAACTTATAACAATTAACAAGTAAAATTATAACAATTCAATTATCTTAATGGTTATTTGTAAAATTCAAATCAGATACTTTAAACGTTGGACAGTTACCTTATTATAAATTAAATAATTTACAAAACGATACTGCTCAATTGATACATGTAGCTAGTCATTAAATTTTTAATAGACTGTTCAGTCAAATAGTTCATTACATGTGAATATTGTACAACGATTGAAATGCATATAAATATATATGTACATTGTACATATCTAAAGATAGGATATGTATTTCGTTCGAATATTTTTTCAACCAGTTTTTTAATTTCATAAAAAAAGAAGATGATATATTTGTATTTTGATATATTACTGCTATCAAGGAAGATATCATATGTAAAACGTCCGATATAATCTTCGTTCTCTTTATTTTGCCCTCGCTCTTCATTGTTTGTTCTTGTACTTACTAGCATTTGCAGTAACGACTCGATATTGTGGCGGTGCTTGTTGATGTTGGGTTTGTTGCTGCTGTTGCTGCTGATGACTCAGATGGTTAATGTTAACTGTCAACTGATGATGGCTCAGCTGGTGATTCAAGTGGGGACTCGGCGAGGGTGGTGGCTGATGGGCCGGGTGCACGTGGTGATTATGACCTGGCTGTGGATTTTGTGGGTGGGGGGCCGAAAGATGATGATGGTGATGGGGCCCTCCACAATGTGGCAAGAGACAGTGCATAGGTCCTACACCTACGGCTACACCCACTGCGCCCTCCTTAGAGACGCCATATCTCGAAACCATTCTTCCTGATGTACCTTTTTCTTCTTATCCAGCGTCAAAATTACGCACCGCCTTTGCCGATAAGATTGATGAAAAAAAGAACCGATCAGAACGAGCCGTTTCCGTCGATCCTTTTAAAAATCTTTTCAAATGACGAATTCATTAGGATTCGAACGATCGATGTTTTTACAAAAATATAATAATTAAAACTAATTCTGCATAAATTTCCAATCGACCAACTTTTTTACCGTTGGAGCAGTGCTATCATACGTGTTCATTCGTTTATATTCTTAAATAATATACGCGAGATCGTATAAAAACACGTTTCTCAGTTAGCTGTGTCGTAAAAATAAGTAATGTTTTTTCTTTGTCTCTTTCTTTGTTTCTTTTTTTTTGTTATTGTGTAGACGAGCACAAAACTACTGACAGGTTCAATACATTGAACAAACAGACAATGGTGTCAAGTGCAAAGAGCTCATCGATATTTAACCGACACTACTTTCGTTGTCCACGAATCTCTCAATCGGCAATGCTGCACCATGATGTCATCATCTACTTGATCGACAATGCAACACAAGGCTTTACGAATGGAGTTCATCTATCGTGATAGTTGAATACGCCCTGCGGTGGAAGTCACGAGAGGTTTTCTTTGAAGATACTGGCAGTATTGTTGATTCTCCTTTTTTTCTTTAAATATTCATAAGGTTTCCTTTATTCGTATATGTATAGTCATTTCTCACTTTCTTCTCTAATACGATATTATACTTTTTCTTTTTCTCAAGTTTAGTTAGTGGAATATATCTTGAATTTCACTTATTAAGGTATTTAACGCGAACCGCGCCATAAATCATGCCTGAAAATGGAAATTCTTCAAGGCTAGGAGGAACGTAGATCAAATTCTTGAAAATTGTAAAAATTTGAAGAACGCCGTAATTTCCATTGGTTTGATAATAAAAGGAATAAAATATCTCTTGACCAACATTTAATGGTATGATCGATCGATAGTCACCGAATATTCCTGCCTGAGACGTGTTTTATAGACAAAATGTCTGTACACGTGATGATCGGAAAACAACATTTTTTATTCGACACTTTTTAAAAATAGTATGACAAAAATAAATTCACTCGTGTGATTCCATTATTCAAGAAACGATCGCCCACAAATGAAATTTAATTTTCTGCCAGAAAATATCGCACTACCATATTGTTTTTGTTTCGTATCGATGCATGCGATGCCACTTGATGTAATAGACCCGCACTCAACTGTCAAAACTTGTCAACGTGGAGATGCACAAAGGTAAGAGACACACTGAAACGGACGGACTATCGCACCTCTTCCATGCCAAAATCGATATTTAAGGCTCGACCGGCGTCTCCCTCTTCGCACCGCCCACTCCTGCCAGAGAAAACTTCCTGTTCACAGGGCATATATAGGTTATGTCCACCGTAGATTTACCACTAAAACGGAATCAAGCGGCACCAGGAGTCCATTTCACAGGCCAGGAACCTTTGAATTTTTTTCGCACGTTTTCCTTCTTTGCTATTGTATTACTAAGGGAAGTCTCGAGACTTGATGATCGGAGGTATTCGGCCGCGTGCCGAAAAGTACCGAGTCGCGCGTTCTCTGTAGTTCTCCGTATCGAGATTTATGAACGCGATAAAAAGCGCCGTAGGTAAAGAAGCGAATTGCTCGCAACACAATGCACACACGGAGACTTTAGTAACACTAAGAATATTCAATAGCACGCACGTTACATAGTCGAGAAGGAAAATGTATACGGGATGTAAAAGTTAAAACTGAGCAGAGGAAAATCGAAAAGGCGTCAAATCCGTTCCTAGGTTGCGTGAGATTCTTTATACGGACACCATAAGGTTGTCCGAAAATGTCGTCCTTCTTCAAGGACTTCCTTGTTCCTTGTTCGATATTACAATCGAAGTATGGTATATATTTAACGATGCGTTTATAGCTGTGTAACGTGTGCACTCGGAGAGGGGAGAGATAAATCAACGAAGACGTGAAGACGAGCGTACCCTTTTGCAAGGGACGCGACGTAGACTGATGCAGGCTAGTCCTTCTCGCACGACCTACGAATCGCGACCCGTGGCCCCCTACTTGTTTCGTTCTGCAACTAAGGAGTGACAGGATCGTGCATCGATTTTAAAAGTACCCTTTGCTACATGACAATTTCAGACATCTGATTTCTTTTCAATTCTTATAAATACAGTATCTCAATTATTCTCAATAAAGAATTAATGATAAATTATTATTTATTAAAAATGCAATACAATATCAAATATTTTTAAAAAATCATTAAAAGAGCGAAATATTTATTATTGAGCACTATCTTTCTACTTTTCACTTATGAAAATAAAATCCTTATTTTATTATATTTAAATTGTTATCGAAATAAATAAATGTCTATGTACAATCTCTTCAAATAAGTTTTTACTTTCAAATATACAAATGTATATAAATATATCAGATTTTGATCAAGTTGGAAAGATATTTTTTAAATAACATTACTTAGTATAGTTAGATCTGCCATTTTATATGAGTAGCGAAGTGAAGAATTCAAATTTCATAACTGTTAAATACACGTGTTGTAATACGGCCCTGAAAAGTAGTCAAACGCCAAACCCACACCGAGTCGAAGGTACAGCCGCGTGCGCAGACCACTGGACAGAGTGCAAAGCCCTGCGCATGCGTAATGGACGTCGACACGGCAGACCCTTCAACTCGCATGAATGCAGTAGGCGCAGCCCCACGACACTTGAGGGTAAGATGACGTGCAGCCTTGTGCATGCGCGCATATAGTCAATTCACCTTAACTTCGCCACGATGTCACACCCGTCTGTTTATACTTTGTATTACTGTGAGAATCAAATGTGCTTGTACATAGAATAAATATTCTTCAAATGTTAATAGCAATATTTCAGAATTTCCAAAAATTTTATCTTTTCAGTAGTAAAATTTCTTTAAAATCTTTAAAATAATACAAATTCACATAAATACAATAGAAATTACTTTCTCGTAAATTCTGAATCCATACACATTAATTTTTTTTCATTAATAATATTGGCGAATTTATATTTCTCAAATAAAATTATTTATTTATAATGTAATAAAAACGATCTATGATTTATATAAACGATATAAGCTTGGCAATCATTTTTATAGTGGAAATATTATTCAGATTTCTACAATTATGTTAAAGGACTTAGTTATTACATTCTTAATTTAATGCCAGTATATTTTGTATGCATGAAAGTTCAATGACGTAATATCGATATTTTTACGAATAATACAATTAATCATAAGATTTCTTACAAAAATCTCACAAAATATTTCTACGGGAGATAATAAGTAATATATCTATTAATTGTAAGTCTACCCAGTTATACTACAGAAAAAATGGAACATATTTGAAACAAGAGCTGCACACGTGGATTGACATCCTTTATCTTTCTGCACTGCACGTTCTAAACAAATATGTATTATGATTCTGTATTGTGCATCCCAGAGTCTACGTTAAAGTCATATGTACAAACATACTTAAAAGTGTGATAAATGTTTCAATATCGCATATACTTCTTTCCATCCTACTATATCATTTGGGTCATTTTCGATTCAATCATGCTCTTCTACCATTAAATAATTTTTCATATTTGAGGAAAATATGTACCGTTATCCATACACATAATTTCTCACATTAGTTTCATACAAAAGTTTTTCTTAAATAAAAAATCTTTTCATTTGTTAAAGCGAAAGTGAAATTTCAATATAAAAATTAGAAAGCCATAAGGCAGTTAAACCAATGTGTTGATTATTTAGTATACTCTGTGTCATAATTAATCGTTATCTAAATATGCTTTTAAGAAATAATTTTTAATAATCATATGAATTAGTTTTCACTGTTTAATCGATAAATACGACAAAGCAGCTGGAATGCTCAATCATTTACAATTCAAACTTCTCCCTACGCGACAATACACAATGATTTCATGAATCAAAACATGTATGTAATCATAGGATATATGCATACACTGCTACCAACAGTGGACGTTCCTCTATTATTGTTGCAAGAAAAGGGATGGAAGGAGTATAGTATATTTCTTAATGACAATCAAGATGATGCGATGGAGCAAACAGAGGAAGTAAGAGAAGAACGAGCAGTCACGAAGATGCACGAGTGTATCCCATACGTGGGCGAAAATGCACGAACATGTGGATACAGAGAAAAGAAGAAACACAAGAGGCGTGCTCGGCTTCGTTCAAACAAGGAACAAGATCCGCGAATGATGTGTATAGGTTAGGTAGGTAACCCAGTTTCGCCGGTGCACCAGGCCAGGCTGCAGCAACGCCGTTCAACGATCGATACGTATATGCACCCCGGTACTGCCCACAACCTAGATTTGCTTGTCTAGGATAGGTGCAAGAAGGGGATTGCGTGACCTACATCTTATGAACAAATGTTACGAAAAAATGATTTAGAGATACAACGTCAAAGTTCATTTATTAACAATGACGCCATAGAATCGAGAGAATGATTCTCTTGTACTGGTATATTAAATTCAAATTTGTTTTACGATTCTTATCCTTAGATTATACCTAGGTCTTGATAAATATCTTTGAAATATTTTAATCTTGATACTGAGCTGACGTACTCGGCAAGTAAAGATTAAGGTTCTGAGTTAAAGCTTTCAGTGCCATCTGCGCATATACGTAAATGGTGCAATTTAAAAAATCTCATATATGTGGAATCAGGAATCATTTTTGCGATTAATAGGAAACATTTTGCATTGTAAAATGTCTTATCAACGGCAGTGAAATATATAAATTATTGATTATTATTATCAAGAATATAATTACATTAAAAATTTTGCAAAATCCTATTTTTGTTACTTTACTTAAAAAATTAAATCTCTTATTATTCAATGCTATAATCTAATTTTCAATACGACAAAAAACAAAAAATATTGATTTTTCAGTTGAATGCATATATGTACATTTAAGGGACAATTTCAAAAATATATTTCCATAACGGCAGAAGACCTTTGCGTACAAAATGTTGCAATAGTGATAAGAAACAATCATTCAGCTTTTAGCCTTGAAATCGTAAAAATGCAGAGATCTATGTCCCTTGAATATAAAGCATCGAGCGAAAGAATTAATACCTATGCACACATACATCTCGTCTTTGTTTTGTGATGTACATGTGTATATACATAATGTACAAGACGCATATTTGCGTATATAATAGCGAATGGAGTCCAAACAGACAAGAAGAAAACCGTCTGGTCGCTTAAACAAAAAAGACCGAAGGATTTCGGGGGATGAAAGGTAAACTGTGCGTCGAAGACGTACAAAATGTTTTCTGGGGAGGGCAAGGAAAGGAGGAGAGAAAAAAGGAGTTAGGTCGTAACCTCCAGCAACCTTTGGTTGACTCGGTTCAAACATTTCACCCAGACGAGACGTAGTAGTTCAAAATCCTCTTGTGAAAACATAGCCACTGACTCATGTTTGCCAAAAGAATTCAATGAAACCAGGCACGGTCACAAACTTTCTCGAAGTACACAATGATTCAGTGATAATTACGCCTCTTAGACGAAAACTAAATTTTCGTGATTCATTCGATATACAAAACTAAATAATCTTAAAACTATTTATATGAAAAATATTACTCAAAAAGAAAAGATAACAATTCAGATACTGGTAGCTTGTAATATTTTCAAGAACGCATATACTCGAACGTATTTCAGAGAAATATAAAACCTTTGGTGTAGGATGTTGACCAAAAATGTTCGTGCCTTATAGAGATTCCATAGAAAAGACGAGTACCGAGATACAAGAGAAAAGTAGATACTGAAGATGCTCGCGGGCCATAGAAGTCGGTTTCCAGGGGTCTTTGAGCCCTCAAGCCGTTGACCTTGGAAAGGTAGCATGGAAATCTTGTGGTGTGAGAGCAGTAGTACTCTGCCTCTCTACGTGGGCGTTCAGTAGGAGGTTACAAGCCTGCAAGAGGAAAAAGGCTAGTCGCAAATGTAGAGGAAAGGAATAATGCCAGCAAACGTATGTCTGGATAAAGACAGAGTCTCTATGAAGGGAGGGTCGATATTTACCGGCTTTCCCCCTTCTCTCAGCCGGGCAACGACCTACCGCCCCTTGCGTATCCGTTAAATCCACTCTTTTACCCTTCGTATCGCTTTCTGTCTTACATTCAATTTCTCTCTTCTCTCAGCCCCTTTGCCGTTTCTGTCCCCAGGCACGTTCAACCGCCCATAAGCATTCTCCGTCTCCCTTACTACCCTGAGTGTCACTACGTTACACGTTATTGTGTCCTAACCCTGAAACGACCCAACTCGTGTCCCTTGAGATGTCCAACTACCAAGAAAGACACCGTGGTCAAGAGCGGGGACTCGACCGTGGCTCATCCAATACACGTGGTGAGCACGAAACAGGAAACCCCTATCACCCTTTTATAAATCATCTGCCTTAAAAATATCCAAATGTTGAATACAGTACAATAGTATACAAAAATACCAATTTTTACAAGTTCAGTTTAATTATTCATAGTATATTTATGTAATTGTAAATATGCATACTTTAAAACCAGTTTCAGTTATCGTTTGAGCTAGTATTGTTTAGCTCTGATGGGAACGTAAGGCTACTTTTATAGTTTGTTCTTTTGCATAAAATTATCTTGTGACAAGAGCGGTATGAAACAAACATGTTTAACACGTTTATAAATGTATTTTAAAGTTTAATGTTAAGTATGTCTAGCGTAGTAAATGGATATATTAAATAGTACAAGCAATACATGTAAAAATAGTAACAGAAAATGATAATGCTAACAAATTTTAACGTGTAATACGTATGTACATCAATATTACTTAAAATTTTAGTATGAATTACAGCACGATGCTGTACTGCCATCTGTGCGTATCAACGAACAGATCAAAGAATTCCGCCAACTCGGTCGGTAAAGGAATGTGCAATTCAAAATGATTTTTTCCAACAGTTCAGTATAAGTTCAATTAAAAATGTAACAACAATGTATACTTACGTAAAAAGATCCGAAAACATTGATTTTATTTATGTTAAATTTATGAGCTATACTGCGTGTATATAAATAACGGATCTAATATTCTACATTCTACGTTTACTCTTTCGTACGTTTATAGTTTTCAAAACCGATAATTTTTTTTAATCAGAAACCTGATTACTTTCTTATTACAAATATCGAAAGTAAAATGCAAATGGATACATTATATGATAATAAGATGACAAAAATCGTTATGATGAATATTTTAAACGATTACGCATGTATTCTGACATCTCAACTTCTCTAATCAGAATCACGCAGTAGAAGTGTGCCCTGGTATACATAATTGTGCCGAATGAAACTCAAACGGAAGTAACAATTTTACTAACTGATCTAAAAACATCTCTCCTTTGTTCGTATTTTTGTTCCTACTTAATCGTTTTATAATGAAAATCGCCAAAACATTAAAGAACAAAAATAACAAACGCTATTATTTTGTCAAACGATTGTTATTCTTATTATTTAATTATTATATCATGTACATATGTAAACATGTTATTATACATTAAGAAACACAATGAATATGATAATGAGTTCAAAAGAAAAGTATTATGATTCAAGGTTCGTGTGTGTGCGACGTAATTACAATTTCCAATCTATCGTTGAAGTACCTTAAATACCGTGAAACTGCCTTGCTGCTTTTCTAGCAAGATGCAGTCTGATACAAATTACCGTGTGTATTTAGGAATGAATCAGGTTGCATAAAGCATGATGCATCGGTCAAGCGGACGTAGAGAGACTGAAGCTACTTCGATCCCAGAGACTTGACTTGCGTTTACATAGTACATATCAAGTAGTAAGCACATTTATTTAAATTTAAAATTTCTAGTAGAAACTTCAAAAGTAAAATATAAGTACAGAAGAAAATTACGCATTTCTCAAAAAATTAATTATTTTGTATAAAAATTTTCTATGTTTTCGAGATATAAGGTCAAAATTATATGTGAATAGAAGAAATGATAAAATCTTTGATTGAAAAATGTAGAGAAATAAATTACATAATAATCAAGTAATATATAAGAGTTAAAAAAAACTTCTTTCACTTCAGTACATAGAGCAATGAATGATCCAAATGTAAATTTTTATTGCATAGTAATAATATCAGTCAATAATATCAGTCAATAGTATTACTGTATCTGCCACCTGAGGCAGTATCAAATGTAAGTAAATACAGTTGAGTGCACTGTTCGGAATTTTGAGTGGTCGTCCGTTTATGGCACGGGCAGGCCCATTCCCTTCTTTAGAAAATTCCGAATTACATAGCTCCCCGAGCTGTAAACCTAATGACTCCGAGGTTAGGTAAAAAAAACCCCGGGAAAGGACCAGCCGGAAGGGCACGATGGACAGACGAAACCCAACGGCTGGTAGGGAGACATCGTACAGTACGGATGAAATAATTCACTCCCAACAAGATCTTACCACCGCCGTGTTCATAATAACATCACACGTTACTCTTATACAACAAGTGCAAATACAGTGCTGGATTACTCTAACACTCGATCTATTAAACCTCCTCCACCTTGAGCGTTAAGTCATTCAAAGTACGCGATATCGATCGATTGGTTTGACCTGACCGGTTGCTCTTTAGTCGATAATTCGCAACACGCACCTCACATGAAACTTATACTATTGAACTATATAATACCATTAGTAAATAAAATTTCACAAGTCACAAGTTTGGTAACAAAATAAATAAGATTTTACAAATTACATGTTATCTGATCGAGTCCTCATCTCGAGTTATACAGCGAGGTTTAGCATTATCGTACATAAGATACTTAAAGGATTAGTTCATTCTATAAACGCTCATTTTTCGCGTTTAAATGTTCGCGCGCATATCGCAAAATGGATAACGCCTACCATTGTCAATGGGTATACTTTTCATACGCTTC
Organism: Bombus polaris; assembly: GCA_014737335.1. NCBI lineage: Eukaryota > Metazoa > Arthropoda > Insecta > Hymenoptera > Apidae > Bombus > Bombus polaris. Next base: position 35,585 of record JACXIO010000043.1, on the reverse strand, counting down.
ATTCGTCTTGGATATTTCCAAGGAACACGTATTTTTCTTATAATTTCATCGCGGAAAAATATCTCCGAACACTGTAAAGACTTCTCTGGAAAAAAATAGGTTGCCTCTTGCACCCAAACTTGAAAGCAACTACCTTATCCTGCATGCAATCATAAAGCACTGACATCGGCATTAAGTAAAACTGCTGAATGCATATAGTATCATCATTATGAAGGCATCAGCATTCTTTATTCGTAGTATATTACGTAACGAAATGTAATGTGTTTTAAAAATCTGAAACCCGAAATTGAAACAAAATCCATTATTGAAAACTAGATTAAATAACAGTATGAACTTCTAACTTCAAAAATTTAATACAAGTATATTTGCAAATTATTCCAGAAAACTAAATCTATATCTAATAATTCCAGAATTTAATTTATTTTCTTTCCTGGCGAAGTAAACTTTCTTAAGTTAAAGAATAAAAAATTATTACATGTATTCGCACGTATATACATATACATGTATATAAATATATGTATATATAAGTTATATTAATTACAGTACCAATAGAGCAATAAAATGAGGAATTTAATAATTGTATCAATATCAACAGTGTGCCCAATTCTTAATTGTGATTTTGAAGAAAAAGTCTTTTTGGTGAATGTAACGACCACAGAACGATCAGTACAGAGATACAGAGAGAAACAAACACTAACTAACTAATACGAAATAAATATGAAGTATAATAAAGAATAAAAATTGAAAAATTATTAAAGAAGAAAATACATCGAGTAATAAAAATATAAAAGCATGGCTCACGTAATAGTGCAAAATTTTTGTTGATTACTTAAAACATAAAATTAATATCTTCCTCAGAAAAGTGTTTATGTTTTTACTTTTACATAAATAAGTTCACCTCAACTTCTTTCGTTTGTTTTTTTTTCAAGTATGCACATACATTATTTACAATTGTACTAGGTGCATAAATATAATGAGCTAATCGCGTTTGTCATTAATTATAACGATACATTTATAGAATGATACCCTGGAAACAATACAACCTATAATCTTCTTCTGGATTAAAAATATAAAAGTAACCAAGATAACCCTTGCGTCATTTAATCAAGTGAATAGATAATTTTTTAGAAAGTTTCTAATCTATTGTAGGAAATACTTAGGAAATCGACAATACTCATTAAAAAATAAAAATTAATAATTTTTCTCACTTCGTGTAGAATCATGTTTTCCATATTTATATTTGCTATAAAAATACCACGACAAATACTTTTTTGTTCTGTATGTATGTAGAGGTACTTGGAAAATCGATGATAATCTTTAGAAAATTTGAAATCTTTTTGCTCGTTGCGTATAAAATCATATTCTTAATATTTACATTTATTATAAAAATATTATGACAAATGATTTTTTTAGTAGGTAGTCTGCATTAAAATGAATAAAATAAATGATAATAACCTATGAAGAATACAAAATATGTAATGGTTAACACATACGCATACGCATGCATCAACACAAAAAGTATTTAGTGATATATAAAAGTGCACTTTCTACCAGGAACTATACAGAACCTGGTTTACCAACCAATATGACATGAATGTGTTAAATGTCACAATGCTTAGTCGCTATAAACTTACTATGAATAAATTATATAACATGTAATAAGTTCTCGGTATCAAGAATATTATTTTAATGAATTTCCGAATGATCTAATCAACTATATACAAAAATAAATAAAAGAAAAATGTAAATGATATAAATGAAAGAAATTAGTACTATAGATACACATATGCATTTTTTGAAAGTAGAATTTTTCTTTTGTAACAGAAAATATGTAATGTATCTATATATATATATAAATATATTGAAAGTAAAAATGCTACAAATTTGTGTGTAATGCTGTTGAAATATGAAATCATAAGAGCGGATGTTCGCATTTTGATTCATGTGACTTTTACCACATTGCTGAAGAGACCTTGCGATTAGAATTGGGTCTTACAATAAACTCCGTCAACGTAAATTTCGAGATTCTTTATGCTAAAATGCATTTTCATTTCCTACGAAACTACCTATAATAATATTTTTTAAATTGTCCCTTTTCTAATTCTTTATTTAATTAATTATATTCGTATAAAAAATGTATTAACAAACAAAAGTTTCAACGAAAATACATTTATAATTGTTCATTCTTCGTTATTTTCTAATGATATTTTATGCAAATAAGATACCATTCTATACATATACATATAATAGAAACAAAAATAGATACTAAATACTAGTTTTTTTTTTTTTTTTTTTGTTAATTCAAATAATGGAATTGTAGCAGACTTATCAACAAATATCAAAACTTAGACTGCTTGTTTCAACACGAATTCATATTCAAATTTAAAAAAATGCAGAAAGATGTATTAATAGCGTATGTACATTTAAATAATTTCAGTAACAAAGGTATTTTAAGCTTCAATCATGTCTATATGTTTACAAACATTTTCTATACTAACATAGATATCAATCATCAATAACAGAATTGTGACAATTTTTTCTTTCTATTCATCATTTAGAAAAAAAAATCTAAACTTCAGTAATAATAAACAATTTTAGTAGTAATAAATTTTCCAAAAATGATACTAGAGAAATATTATTTTTCTATAGTAAAACTACCAATGCCATTCGATTGATCCATCTACAGAGAACGTACTAATAGTGAATAGTGAAGAAGTATTGTAGAATATTTCTAAGAATATTCGGATTTAACAAATTCAAAAAGGAAACAGCAATTGAGCGCAACGGGACCGTAAAAACATGGTTGTGAAGAGGCGAAGAGATCAGTAAGAAGCAGGCAAAGTACGGTTAGTTTCTCTCCGGATGTCTGATGGCCTCTTTCTCGTACAAGCGGCCTTGCCAGGAATGCACATTTTCTGCCTGTTCGCCGTTTGACGTTTACTTTGGCTTCGATTCGAATCGATGCACAGACGTCTGCCACCTTTCACCGTCGTCTTCTAATCACGTGATTGTACTTGTTATCGTTCAATTTCGTCATTATGCTTATTATCACACAGATTATCCTAGGAACTTTCGGTAGCGATTTCCAACTTTATGTCGAATATCTCCTTCTTTCTCAATTAACCTTCTTACAGTCCAAAAGAATAACATGTTACTTGGAAAATACCTAACAATGAGGAACTTCTACACATACATACAGTGGGTAACGAAAATATATGAACGACGTAGTGCGAAATAATTCATTATGCAAAAATTGGACAATGGATTGCGACTTGTTGAAACAAATTGCATACTACATATATACTAGCGTATATACATTCACTAAGTATACCTAAAATTATAGAAAACATTTATTACATTTAATCGATTATTCATTTAATAATGTAATAAATATTTTTATTTGTAACTTATTCGTTACAGTACAAACATAATTCTATTTTTAATGAATTATTTTTTCTGTTGCCATACTATTTCTTTAGTAATGAAAAGAGCATTTACAATCATATCCGGACTGTAAAATTCTTGGTCTGAATGTTTCTTTCCAGGAGTATTTTAGTTCGCTAAAGTTGAAAATGAGGCTCATTTTTCACGGAAATGAACGGTTTAAAACTTCGTCGTAAATTCATTTATAAACATCTGACCGATAAATATCTTAACATTAAAAATCCGCATAACCAGCCGCATCACAATGACCGGAAAATATAAAGTAACCCAAACCTAACATAAGGGGGTATTCTAGTCTACAAATTTGAAAAAATTGAAAAAATTTTTTTTCATATTTCCAAAGTTTAGACATTCAAGAATATGCCTTTAAAAGGATTTTTCAAAATTTCAATTATTTTATGAGTTACAGCCATTTTTGTGACGCGGCATCTGCTCCGATCCGACCGAGACAAATGAACAATAGAAGGTGGACCCTGCCCGAGTACCTACGTATGAATACCCTCATAAAATATTTATTGTATTTTATCCCTTTTTAATGTATTTTTAATTTAATTATTCAATTGGAACGATGGTTGGGTTCTGAAAACCAAAATAATAACGAATCGTTAAACTCTTTAAGCACATACTACTCCGAAGCACATCCACGCACGAACACAGACAATTCAAATTTCCACTTTCCTTGCAGTATGTATTTTTAATGAAGGTTTTATACCCATATTAAAAATCTTAAGTGTCATGGGAATCACGATTGTCCCAGAGGCTCATGCGTTCGCTGTCAGGCGAACCGAAGTTCGCATCAAGCGCTCTGAACTCCGAGTTTCAGAGGCATCAAAGGACGCTAGGACTGCTTGTCTCCATAAAAGAACCTCGGATAATGAGCATTTTGAAGTAGAGGAAGGTTTCTTGTATAGAACAGGAATCGCCGATTAAAAATATGTAAATATGCTGTACCATTCTATAAGTAAAATTGCCGGAAACTTGTCTCAAAACTTTAAACGCGTTTTTCTCGAAATTACTTTTTTCCAGTTGGCGTGCACGATATCTCAAGTTCTAATGAACCGATTTATTTGAAATTTGGTGTGGATGTCTTTATACATTCCTCTATCGCCTCAACCACGCTCAGATAAAAATTTTTAATTTTACTATTTTTTAAAAATTCGGAATTGCCAAAAAACATGCCAAAGAGGAAACTTTTTTTCAAACGGCCGCCATTTTGTGAAAAAATATTTTTTTTACTTTTCCAAGGTTCATGCTATAAGCCGCATTTATACTAATTAAGAATCCGTTCGGCTTTTTTGCCTCACATGACCAGAAGGATTGAAATCATGCACGCCAGGACACCCTTTTTTTTGGGGCCCCCCACGTTGCCAGCTCATAACTTTGTGAACTTTGAGTTTTTCTTTTCAGTTAATTTTTTATGTAATCTTAAAATATCAATAAACAAATGATAAAAAGTGGATAGTAAAAATATTTTTTGTTTCGTTTGTACAGAGCTTCAAAAACCGCCCGAAGTTCATGCCTCTAGACTAGAATACCCCCTTAATAAATTTAAAACTTATGATTTAAATGTATACAAGGTGTACCATACAGTAAATAAAGACATTAAGTACTAAATTTTTAAAAAGTCTCGTTAAAATCCATAAGAACGTCACGCATCAACAGATTGACTGAAATTTTTTATGCCTTATTTCCGTAAAAAGCGACGTTCATTTTCGACTTCCTAAAAAATCCCTAAGTGTCACTTTAACCGAATGCTTTGCAATCCGGATACAATAGAAGCGCCTGAAAAATTACCTAATAATATAACAAAAATTTTATTAAAAAATTTATTCACAGAAATAATTCTATTTTTACTCAACCATTTTTTTCTGTAGCTGTATTATTGTGCAATAGTGGGAAAAATGCTATTTCATACAGAAATAATTGAATGTGCATATATACATTTTCAAAATATCATCGAATGACTAACAAATAATAAGATACTGATCAAGTACATCTACAATATGTCTAAATATAAAATTATTTGGGAATCAATAAAATTGATATTTATAATCTATTGTGCTGTTATTTAATTAACTATCCAAACTATTATTAGTAATATAGAAAGAGAAAGGATTTCCGCAATGATATTTCAACACAAGCAAATAACTGGTTCCTAATGAACGCGAAAATTAGTGACTGTTTCTGACGGTACATGTGTGTGTATTATTGCACTCTCTGCATATATAGAGTAAAAGCATAATATTATTAAAACAACGAACAGGTAACTATCGCAGAATGCAAAACTGTACAAAGTACAAAGAAATATTTGACAGTACGTAAATAAAGCATAGTTACATTTTATTATTTAATATTTCTAATGATGGAATTAAAATTTTATTTGAAGACAGATTTACGTCGCACTCATACAGAAGTTGAATTATACGTATACGAAATCCACAAGATGAACTAGTGACCTGAAATTTACATAAAATCCAATCCAAAGCTAGGTTTCCAGGTTGGATTGCGGAATCAGCGAGATTACGTTGCAAAATTCATATCCTGATGTAGGAAGTTTCAAATATTTCATAAGTATTGAAGTTACAACTTCCATGTACATAACATCTCAAGTATAATAGAAAAACAATAAAAAAAACTTTTTTCTTTTTTTTTTATAATAAAATCATAATATAAAAGATTAGAGGAAAGTATTAAATCTCTCAAGCAGATGCTTGAAAATAGAACTGTTCCTCAATTATTAGAAGAATATTGCAATTAGATATTGAAATTATTAAGAAACGTATCAATTAAAACAATAAGAATAACAAAATTGTTATGTCTGCGAAATCATGGTTCAGAATCACGAACGTCTATTTTATGCATGTGCTATTCAATGGAACTGGACAGCTGGCAAAATAAATATTAGAATACAATTTTAAACAATAATACGCGCGAATTAATTAGAAGCGCATCTATATGGCAAGTTTGATTTTATTGAGACCTGAGTATTATGCAATTTCCTCCATGATGGCCTTTATAATAAATAGATATTACCCAACAAGACGAGACAGAAGACCTTGACAATCTCAGTAGAATCTTAACCTAACAATGAACAATAATTCTTTTATTGCATGTTGTATTGTAATAAAGCGCTATTAGAAACCCATATTCGTGATAACTGCGATTTCCAGAAACTATAATTGGAAATATGAAAAATTGCTCACCGCAAAAATTAAAAAATATTATAAAGAAAAATCAGATGCAGCTTTTAACATAGACGTCTATAAGCATGTAAATAAGTAATAAAAAAAATAAATTTTATCTATGAACAGATTGACTACGTAAGCATAATATAAACAGAAATAAATTGTTACATATATACATAGTAGTTGGATTTAATGTTATATATCGTACATTTTTGTAGTTTGATGTCGACAGTTTAAAAAATATTGGACGATCTTACAAATCGTACTCTCTCATACACGTGACACATCCAACTGGTAGGCAGTTAGCTACGTCGTCACTTAGCAAATGATTACTGACTCACACGACATCTTCCGAAATCTATTGTAAGTATGTATCATTTCAACTGATACCAGAATTAAAACTTTCAAAGAATTTTAATTTATTTATCGGAAAAATAATAAATTGTTTTAACGTACAACAAATACAAAAGAGTACAAATAAAAACATTACTTAAAATTTCCATACGAATCAGAATTAATTGAAAATTGAACGATACAGTATGAGAAGTCTGTTGCAAATGCTAGTAACGAAGCACATTACTATCTATGAGATGAGCATCAGTTCGTACATGAATTATATGAGCGATGTGAAAACATTCGATCATTCGAATAGAGGCAACTGTCCCTACACCGCAACATAGCGTGACATTCAACTTACCTATCACCGTGGACATTTTTCGCCTTATGTGCTGTTGTACGTCTTGTCCAAGTTTTCTTACGACCGTTATTGCTAGTGATGGTAAGTGAGGACTGAGAACATTTTTAGTGGCGTGACTGCCTATTGGTGATCCTACCCACTTTCGTTCTCAAACATATGAAGGTAACACTCGAGATCTCTCTTCGTGAAGAATATACGCCCTGTATGGCGCAAATACTTGACAGAACAATGAACTATCTGAATGAATGGACACTCCTCATGCTTCGCAAACGAAAAAACCGCTCGTCGAAATTATATAACCTCCGTGGCAGCAAAGACGATATGATACTGGCAAGACAATGTTTTTGTGCGAGTTAGTAACCACGAGACCCGGCAATACCACTGCTGCTACTGTTACTACTATCGTAAAACTCACTCTCGGTACGGTAAATCACCAAGTTTTAAAAAGACTGTTTCGCTTGTCAAGTATCAACCAATATTTTCTCGCACTCTTCCTTACACGTGATATTCACATTATGTGATAATTACAACAAACATGTTCTGTTACTTAAATTTACGCACTTTTAACACACGCTTTTAACGACCATATGTTGTTTGTAACGATAATTCCATACGTAATACACAGATGACACAATTTGTTTATTGACAAATGTTACCATACACAAAATACAAATCGCAAAATTTTCACGTACAAGAGAACTATCTTGATAAAATGTTCTAGAAAGAAAATGTACTTTTGACTGTGATATTTCAAATCATAAGATTATAGAGACAGCCTTGAAAATATAACTCCTTAAAAAGAAAATTATGACGTTTCTTTTATGGTATTACGCGCAATTTCTTGTCGTATTATCGTAAACTTTTGTATACTTGTGGTGAAATTATACTCGATTATTTTCACTATAAGCTAAATAAGAAAAAAAAGAGAGCGAGAAACGTGTGTACCGTGTGGCTTGATTGCCACATGTACACAGACTATGCACGATATATAGCTGATCTCAATGTTCGGGTGTTTCCGTACGCCTTCGCCAAGTTAGCTATGTTGCCTTGCTTCATCCTACTCTCCCTTCTCTCTTCCTTTTGTGGGTTTTTCCCTATTTTCTCTTGAGATACTTCTTCGTTCATCCTTTCACATAACCCATATATCTATTATTTTTACTGTTTTAATTCACCCATTAAATAATCCCTAATTTACTGGAAGAAAACTGTTTCGTAAGATTCAACAGATTGTTCCCCCACTCTCTCACTTACGTTTGTTTTTATTTATATCCGCATTCAGTATATTATTATTTTCCTTGTTACTTCTTATTTTCTTATTAGAGTTTTCTTAAGAAAGGAAGAATCCGTATCGAAATTAAAAACTAAAATGAGAAATAAAATAAACCAAGAAGCCATGGATTTAAGAGAACTAAATAATAAGTATAAAAACAGATTATCGTATCGATGTAATTTAATAATAACGTCAAGTGTTTTGAATAAGGTCATTTCAAGATCGATTAATATTTGTATTTACAATATGTAAATCAATATATCAAAAAAAAAAAATAAGAATTTCCTCTTAATATAATTATAATTCTAATCGCTATTTTAATTATCTCCTATTTATGATCCATAAAGTATAATATCAATACAAATACCTCTGACACAAGCTTATAATTGCAGAAAAAATTCGTTTTCCAAATATTAGTAATTTATTACGTAAATCGTTTAGTTTCAAACGAATATCTCAAAAAATACTTTTAAAATGTATTATTATGTAATTTATCTCACGGAAAAATGTAACTTGTAAAAATTTTAACTATATTAGAAAAATTGGAACCTAAATAAATCCGACACATCGAAAAGTAGTACAACTCGCATAATTACGATGTTTCTTCTATGGCTTCCATAATTTCATTAAGTTAATTTTCTTGTATGTTTGGTCGTTAAGTATATATTGGCAAAATGAAATAATTTGCCATCTACAGAACATGTTTGTCTATAACACATGGACAAATTGTTAAGTATTAAAAAATATAAAGTTTTTGAAAAAAATAAATATTAAGCAGATGCAACATATTTAAGAATGAAATAAAAAATTACAAATTGTATTATATCAGTACAAATATGGCAACAAAATAAATAAATTGTTAAAAATTATTTAAAAATATATTGTTTAAATTAGAATTTTGAGTTGATATATCAATATATTACTTTTAGAACAAAAGTACACTTTTACAAATCGTAGAAAATTTATCAATCAACTTGCATATATGTATGTAAGTATTGCTTCCTTTGTTCAGAATTCTATTATTCTTTAAGTAATATTTTAATAAAATAAATATTAAAACCAAAGAAAATACAAATTAATAGATATAAAATATTGTTAGATAGAAAATAAATGTGTCCTTGTAGACATTTTTACGAAATGTTTCTAATGCATAGCCACATGGACCGCATGGCTATTCTAACCTCAAAACTTAACCTCCTTCCAGTATTTAACCAATATATTAAATTCTAATCGTGTAGAAAAACACATACACACAACAAATAACAAATATCTGGCAGCATGTATAAAAATTAAGTGAAATTAAAAATAAAGTTGACACTATTGTAATTTTGTACTCACCAGCATTCGGTACAAAACGCGCTGTATTCGTTGTAACCACGGTGTTGTAAGTTTGAGGAGAATGAACACTTGGTTGATTGACGTTCACTATGAGTTGAGGTTGATGCTGTGGCGGATTATGATGCGGCTGTGAATGATGCTGGTGATGGGGCAGGTGGTGATGTTTCCCCTTCGTTGGCATGCTCATCGCAGGCGTAGGCCTCCTTTCTTTAAACTCTCCACTACCTTCAAAGTTTGTTGCCTTATGTGGCTCGCTGAGGTCCTCATAGGTACGTTATTTTCGCACGTGCGTAGTTAAGTGTAATGTTTGTCGAAAGACTTCTTATCCAAAGCAAACTTAGCTGAAAAATTGGTGGTACGAAAAATGACGGTTAACGTTCGGTCAGCCGTACAGAACTGATGGCACGGTTACACGCGCGCGCGCTTCAATCACGGTCAATTCATACGCAAAATTATTTCTTCACTTTTTCCATATTTTGTGTTTTTGATCAAAATAACTAGATTCGTTCGTATTCGCCGACAAATTATACACTTTTTCCGCAGACTGTCTTCCTCCGTTGACTCATTCGACCAAAAAGTGTTTACGTTATTATCACTTTCTTTTTCCAAGATCGCGCGCGGTTACAATATTCAACTACGCACGATCACTTAGTTCTTCTTGTAATACTAACAAGCTATTGTCAATAATCGTACCTAGGCCGTTCTACCTGCCTGAAATGTCGCGTAAATTGTCTAACAAACGGTAAATGACTTGTTTCCTTCTAAGAAAAAAGAAGCGACGCGCACCATACATTGAGCACAACCACAGCACGCCTTTCTTTCCATTTCCTCCTACCCAACGTTCCTTAATGATAATACAAAGATCTTAAATCTCGATGCACATTCGACACGATAACGATTTAAAATGGATATAATAAATTGTTCATAAGTGATATTTATCAAACTATTTAATTATAAATTGCAATTATATGCGTATTAATTAATTTGTCCAAGATACTATTTTTTCGAAACGACACAAACGGATTTGTCGTAACGTAACGAAACAAAATTATCTACCAACCAATCAGATATTTGGCATAAACTGTACAAGGAACATAGAATCAGTTAGATAACTATTTGATTGGTTGTTATGTTGTTATCCACGCCTGTTTATGCTGATTATGTAGATAATATTATATCTAGATAAACAGCATTTTTTGTTGTAAAAACTGCTTTCAATAATGAATTTCAAATTATTTCTACATATTGCAACATTTTGCTGTTGTGCCTATATATGTATATATATATATATATATTCTCATATATCCTCTAAATATGTTATAAATAAAACTAATATCAAAAACGTATATGAATTTGCTACTGAACAAATCTTATATTCTTAAATAAGAGATGAATATTGATGATAGTAATGAATAATAATGAATATTATTATGACTTTGATATGATTATGATTGATATTGACATAAATATATCAATACAAAATATGTAATAAACATTTCTCCATAATTATATACTTACAAATAACAGAACAAATACATATTATATATATTAAATACATAAACATATATTATATATTATACTAAAGTCATATTTTCCAATACATGTGCACACAGATATGTACGTACATACACACATCCATACATGACTGCTTTTATACTTGATAATTATGTATGTATCTGCAATTGATAAATTTAGTTCAACTGTTATATTTTTTACCTATTATTGATTTAGTGTAATGTTGTCGCACATGTTTATAGAAATATAACTACAGTTATATTTTTAAAATTAAGAAAGAACTAAAAACTTCTATAATAATAATACATATAAAAATCGATATAGTTCATATGTGATATAAATACGTAGACATAAAACGATTTAAAAGGTTTTCAGACAAGTACATATCTGTCAAGATAATTTGCTACAATGATAAAAAATTGATTTTTTAACCTTAATTTTTTAACCGACTTCACTTTGTAAAATTCAGGCAACCATATAAATTTAAACGTTTGTTTTACTTTTTGATATCAATTTATCTAATTATTATCGTTTTAATATTAAAAAATGAGTTCTCATGGTAAATTACAAACTGAGAAACTAAGAAAAAATTTAGAAGCACAATTGGATAGACTGGTGCAACAATTAGAGGATATAGAAGAAAACCGGTATTATTGATAAATTACATTTCTTAAAATTGTTCATTTAATAATTTTAGAATTAATATTTTTCTTCTATAAAATTACTATATTTTATAGAAATTCACTAGACGCTGCTGCTTATGAAGAAGCTATGCAACTTACAAAAGAAGATTTACAGGAATTCAATGAAAGTTTACAAAGAATGATATCTGGTGACACAACATTAATTGATCAATTGGGTGCAATACAACTAGTATGTACTGATACTATTTTATACAATATAAAGCATAGATATCATTTGAATTTTAAACAATATTAATATAAGGATATCAATTATAATATTTTCAAAATTACTGTAAATATATACTTACAATTCTAAATAGGCAATTCAAGCAGCAATTAGCGAAGCATTCAAAACTCCTGCTGTTATCAGGATGTTTGGAAAACGAGAGACATCACAACTTAGAGAACGATTAGCTCAAATTGATTGTGGTGTAAAACTTGGAAAATTAAGTAAGGAGGTCAGTGATCATCAACGTGCAGAGGTCTTAAATGCATTAAGGCAGCTTGGGGAAAAATTGGAACCTCAAGAATTACAGCTATTGGAAAAATTGATGCTTAGTAACATTGACACAACAAGTTATGTGCAAGTAACTGATAATGTAGAGAAAGGTCGAATGGCTATGGCAGTGGTAGGTGATGAAGTCAGAACTCAAAATACTTGAACTGGAATATTTTTTTCATATAAATTTATCATTTTTTACCAAGTTTATAACAATTTACATAAATAAGGGAACCAAGTATGTAAAAAGATTGATAAATTAATAATATATATTTCAATAATATTGCTAAATCAATATGTGCGTATAAATATGTGTATAAATATGGAAATATGTATTTTCAATTTTAAATATAACAGCTTTATTGTAAGTAGATTGGTTGTAATGTGAAAAATTTGTATTTTTTATTATTTAAATTTTGTAGCTGTTCACTCCATTTTCTTGCTAATTTTAACTAAATTTCCGAAATGGTTACTTTCGTAAAAATGTAATTGATGACTTAAGACTGAAAATAATGTTAACAATTTTCACCATAAATTTAATTCTATAAGTAGAATATAAATTATATAATAAGCAAATATACATAATTTTATCTTTAATGTATCTTGTGCACTATAAATCATAATTGTGTTTATTTCTAACTGCATTATAGTACTGCAGTATAATGTAATAAAATATGTTTGTTTTATTTCAATATCATATTTCACATAAATGATTTGGGAAAATAAGGAAACATACATTTATTACACATGTGATATTTTGGATTGTACCACTATTGTTAATATGTATACATACACATGTTATACAAAAATATTGCGAAGAATATTGTGATCAGTCACATATTTTATCAATGTAAAATTTTAATAAATTTGCTTTTAAATGTATAAATTTACTATTCGCATTAATACCTAAAGGTTTTACATTAAGAATATGACACTTCAACAAATACTTAAAATAATGTAATTCATTATTCAAAAATGTCAAATTTCCAAATAAGTGTATAATCTTTACATTTTTACTTATAAATAGGACTAATAATTACAAATCAAGCACTCACATTTGTTTGCATACATATTACAAATGCTTCCGTTTAAGTAGGAAGCTCACAACAACAAGGCATGTCAAATTAGTGTCAAGAATATATTAATACACTTCTACAAAGCATCCTCTTTTTTACAAATACAGCAATTTCAATCTCTTTCTCATTTCAATTTCATAATCTTTTTAATTTTACTGCACTTATTACACCCATCACTAATTTAACGTTTACGTCGGCAGACTCTTTTATGCTCACGCTGCCAGTGGATTTGCTGACAATCAGTACTGCAATATGCAGTATTCCAACAGCAGTGATATATGGCTTCAGCTTCACAATTATAACACTAAAATTAAAATGACTATTATAATATATGTAATACAAATATTAGAATACGTGTACATAAGAAAAATATTAAAAGATTATTACCCATTGTTTTTTCTTTATTTCTGATATAATTTGTTGGTGTCTGTCTGTTAGTTGCCGTAATTCTTTAGCGTGTTCGGCTTGTAATTTTTCCAATTCTTTACATTTTTCCAGTTCTAATTCCCGACGTAGCTTCTCTAATGCTGTTGTAGTAGGTTGTTCCGATGTTCTGCGTTCCCTCTTTATCTGTAAAACATAACATTATGAAATTATATAGATACGTAATAAATACATTCAATCAATGATTTTTAAATATTATACCTTCGCAGGTAATGTTTCCGTTTGTATTTGTTCCGTCTGTACGAAAACACATTTGGTTCTTGGTTCTTGAGAACTAGATGTGACCATATCTTCTTGAGAACCTTCTTTCTTCAAGCCTTGAGGACACGTACTGGATATTTCTCTTGCAGGCTCATCTTCTGCCACTGGCAAGCAGGGTACTTGCCTCTCTTCACTTTTAGCTTTAGTTTTTGAAGAACGTTCATTATGTAAGGTTCCCTCCTGATTTGGTGGTATATCATTGTGACCGTCTGAACTGAGACGTTCTACTTTAACTCTTAAATCCTTAAAAAGTTGTTTCGCTGGATTAGGATTTCCCGCCGTATTTTTTGAACCTGATGACTCTATATTTCGGATTTTAGTTGGTTTTGGACCCTCGCTATCGTCGTCGATGTCCAAATCCCCGATGCTCTTGCCCAACTTTAGCAGCAAATTCTGATGATGCTTCAGTTCATCAAATGCTCTGTTCCAAGCAGTGGATCTTTTTATCTATGGAAGGTAAATTGTGCACGTTTTAAGAAAGGATGATTTTCTTCTGACTGCACAATGAAACAGAGTGGTGAGAAATTAGTTGTACACTTTAGGTCACAGTATGTGCATACCTCCATTTCTTTCCACTTTCCTTTTTCCGAAGGCTATGCAAGAATTTGTTGTTAAGATAATAATATACCTAAGTGCAACAACAATTTCTAAATTGCTTTTTCTCTCGACAGTTCTCTTCTATTGTGTCAGTGATACGATACATTGTAAATGGCGTGTAACCTAAACCGAGAATTTCACAGTGTTCGCGTGACAATTTCGCGTTGAACGCCGGATAATTTTGTGACTTATCTTTACCTGTAAACTCTGCAGACTGGCGGTAATCGGACGAATGAACATTTTTTCGATGTTGGCACGCATATGATGACCTCCAAAAAATCGGACGTCATAAACGTTGCCATTAACTTGCATCACTTTAGCCGGCCAGTAGGGGTATCCTTTTTGTTTTGCATAAACTAGCTGATGTGGTGGATTACAGGGTATACAAAACCATAGCTTCTCTGATTTTTCATTTGATATCCTATAGCAATCGGCACAGCGGCGGATTTCTTGAAGATCGTAGCAGCAATCTTGATACATTGTATTACCCATTTCTCCTATTATGCTATGAGCTAAATAAATATCCAAATTAAAATTTATCATTAGTATATTTTTAAATAATTACTAATTTAATACATTTCTTGAAGATAATAATTCATAAATTAGTTTCTAGTTATATACCTCCATGATATACAATGATATTATGTAGCATGTTATGTGCATCAGCTTGAAACTCAGCAAGATTATTATATTCATTTTTCTTAATTTTTGAATCCATGATTGCTAAGTCCATATGGTGTTTTATAAGAACACCTGGTCGCCATGCATCTTCTCCATCACTAATGTAAGTTGTGCCTGAATATCTATTAGTTGGTGTAACAATAGGATCATTGTTAAAAACGATAGTACGATTTGTAATTTCTGGTGGTAATTTTGCTTTCAAATGTCCACAAGTAAAATTCAGAATGTGATTGAGATCAATTTTATCTGGATATGTGTCATTATTTATATTCTGTAACAATTATTTTTACTTTATTGGTATATAAAGTTTTAAATTTTATATCTAATGTAATGTACTTACTTCACAAAAATTACATATTTTCACTTTAACGTTACTAGGCATATGACATTCAGGGTGATAAACCCTATGACACTGTTGACAGCATTCCACAGCTCCTGCTTTGTGACATTTGCAGCAATACCAGTCATGACCATCATTAGGTATAATATCTGATGGTAATCTGTAACTCTCTTGCTCTATACCATTTTTTGTTGGTACTTTCTTTAAATAAACAAGTCCATCATCAACTGCTTTATTTAACTCTTCCTGGGCCTCTTGTTCTGTAATTCCATAAACTCGAGCTAGATGTCGTACCATACGATCATTGCTTGGTAAACTTCTTTGATGTATAGTTATTTTGATAGCATCCCATATTCGTTGTGTCATGAAAGGATCTGTCCTACGACGAATGGACATGATGATAGATATGCACTGAAACAAATATTGAAAGAACATTGGACTTTTATAAGCTATATAGAAGTAATAAAATTACTTTGAATTAGATGCATTTTGTGAAAATATATTGTTTTACATAATTTTAAAATTTATTACACAAATGTAGCCTATATACATAAAAATTTTGCATTAGAAATATGATATCAATACCAGCATTTGTTGATATATAGATAATCAGCATACCCCCATGTTACAATACTTGTCATATCTAAAATGTAATAGTTAAGATACCCCTATAGCTTAACATAACATATTAAAATAAGATACTTGTATATATTTGTATCCAAGAGCATTTCTAAATATATAGTAGCTTTCAGAACTGCACAAGGTATATATATAAGAAAATTATAATCATTACAGTAAATTTACTAATAATTGGTATTGCATATAATGCAAGACAAGTGAAACTATAATATATAAATCTTTATATATATAATATGTATTTTATAATGCTAAATGTATGTGCATGCATATTATTGTTATCCAGTGTTCTTACAATTGTAATTTTGTTAAAAAAGCAATTTAAACAATGGAAGGGTACACCATTATATATTTTGTCAATATCTGATGTATTGTTTTCTATGTTTACATCAAGTATATTATTCACAAATTGTATCATACACATTACTTATATCAACCATAATAAAGTGAACAGTGTCTTCCCTATAAGTGACAGTATATGGAATATAGAAAGAGGTAATGAAAATCAACAAATAAAGCTTAAAAGCTTTACAGAAAAATTGAACACTGTCATAAATCCGGACTATTTTAATGCAATTCCAAAGTGTAATATCATAAGTATCATAATGAAATATGGAATGCTATTCTTTCCATTTGTAAATTCATTTGTATCTTTGTTAATATTCTCTGTAGAATGCAATTTAAATGTATTTTATCTTAAGAAGCAGTGCTTTAAATTTCTACATTCAGAAGAAGCAATATGCGAAGATGATACTAGTATAAATAAATTTAACAGTGAAATAAAATTTGATTCTGTAATAAAGTCCAAAAACATTTCAGTAATCAAACAGTATATGAAGAATATTTTATATGTGTTTAATTATAATGAAACAAAGAAATATAAAAAAATTACAACTATATTTGNAATACAAATCCTACAAGAGACATGGAAAATAAAAAATGTTTTATTGAAAGTATACTTTTTCTTGATGATTGTCACAATAATATTAAATCTATAAATATGTTTCAAAATCCTGAATTTGAGACATATACAGCTGTAGTATATGATAATTTTACCAATAATGAAGACTATATAAAATTGCAAACTTCCAATATTACTCAAGTGAATGAGATAATATCCAAAGTACAAAATCTTATTTTTTCTGCAATGAATGACATATCCGCTATGTCATTTAATACAACTTCTTATAACACTTCTGAAGTTATAGATAAAATAAAGTATTTGGATACTTATATAAAAGATATAGAGCAAAATAAGAATGCTGGAAATGTATTTAATCCAGTCAGTGTTAAGAATAATACAAATTTACGAAATAATATACAATTAAGCAATTATACGAATAGAGTCAATGAAGAATCATTATTATTTGATTACTTAATGGGAAATTCTTCAAAAGACACATTAAGAGTAAAAATTTACAATAATGAAATTAATACAAATATCACAGAAAAATTAAATGTTAGAGAATTACAAACAGATGTTACTGAAAATAAAGACACTATAAACAATTTTATGAATACAACTGAAAAATATAATATGCTAATTATATCAAATGATTCAAAATACCATAATAATAAAGAAGTAAAAGAGTTGAAAGAGTTAAAACCAACAGAAATTTTTCTACGTACTAAAATCAATATTTATCAAAATGATAATACATCAAAGACAATGCAAGTGTATATAATAGATAAATGTTTTGTATCAATTCAATTTTTAAAGGTACATCTGCTTATTCTGGTATTTATAATATATTTTCTGCCAATTTTGTTCTCCTCAATTCTACAGCAATATGGCAAACTAAACTGTAAAATTGTTTTGGAAAAGTTGAAAGCAAAAAATAAAATTCTGTTAAACAACTTTAAATCTGAGTTCACAAATGAAATTAATAATATGTATTTTGATGTTCCTACGAATTCCAAAGAATTTACTTTAAAACAAAAATTTAAATATTTGGATGAAAACCCTCATACACAAGAATTAGTTGATTTTAATAAATTACAACTAATGAGAATTCATCACGAAGACTTTAATCAAAAATGGAACAAGCACTGTAAAGATAATAAACATAATATCTCATTTGATGAGACAAAAATACAATTGAATATAATAAGTCAACGTGCTACAAACATGCTGCAGCTTTTTGACAGTATTAAAATGTCTTTACTAAGTGGGGTATTATTATGGACACCTTTATTTTTTGAATGCTTAATCAAAGTGTTTACAGTTTTATATATACCAGAATGGTTACTGAATATAACTTATCTGACTGGTATAGCATTTAGCACATTACGGAATATTTTCAATCTTAAAATGATAAAGCTTCAAGAGAAGGACACAAATACTGCAAAAATAAATAGTATCCATCCTATTACATGAATTTCAATTTCATATTTCTTTAAATATTCCAAGAAAATAACATACACATTTAGTTGTAGTAACTTCATATTCAAAGTTTTATATAAAGTATATTTTTAGTTTTGCATATAAATGGCGTTATGATAATAATGCATTATCAGCTCTTTAATTCTTTAACTAAAAGTATCTAAATTTAATTAAAAATTGATTTTATGAAATTTTTCCATTATAACGTTTAACGTTATGGAAATATAAATAAATTTACTTTTGTGATACTTTAATTGATTATTATCTCGTAATTATAATTGAGTAAAATTTTATAGGAGTCTCCAAATTTTCTTACCGAAGCTGATACACTAACTTGCTGTTCGTATACTGTTACTTTCTGATCGCAAAGAAAAATGTTAACTTTTAAATCACAATTAATGATCAATTCATGTTTTTCTGTCTTATCATAAAATACATTAAAGGCAAAAGTAAAACTTTTGCCGACGCCTGCAACCAATAATAAGACAATAATTAACGTTAGAGACGCGCAACTATATTGCACATATCGCGCACGTCATAAGTTCAACCTAACCCTAATAATGCGTGCGCATGTTAGTTCATGATTCACAATTCACAATTCAGTATTATTCAAATTTGTATAATATAAAGTTAAAACAGTGACACAAATACTATAATTTTATATAAAATGTAAAATTTTGATGTTTCAGAACTTTAGAATTATCTCTTGTATAAGTAAGAGTAATTAATTTCTTTATTTTCATATTTTATACATATGTAATGTATTTTTTTTTTTTTACGCTATATATATTAAAGGTAATTTTTTTTAAATATATCTTTCACATAGTTTAATGGTGTTAATTAAAATTAAAAATTTGAAAATATACTATTGCGCGTAAAAGTAAATTTTGAACTATACAAATTTATAAACTGTAATTATAAAATTTTACATATATACTCCTTTTTACTAAAAAATTGTTTAATGTTATTTCATTATATAGAATATGCAATTACATAAAATAATATATTATATTAAATTGTGTATATAAATATTTTACTAAATACAATTAAATTTCTAAATACATTGTTGCAATTATCATTTTATCTTATGCATGAATGCGCCTGAAATTAGTTTTAGAGTAAACGGTACACTTAGAAGGGAAAATTTTATATATGTATTTTTATAAGGAACTTGGAAATATCACTATTATATCACATAATAATTATTGATAATAGTATAAGTATTTTTACCTATTAGTTATAATTAAAGTTAGATAAGAATAAATAAATGTTTTGTTCATTTTCATTATAATTATAAAGAAATTTGAGAAAATCCAATTTCTTTTTCCAATATTTTTAAAATTTGTACACCGTCGCTCCATGGAAATACACGTGCATTTATTTTTGGAATCTGGTTATTTTCAGCATGGTTCAACATCTTCATAAGTGTATAATCTTTTCGCGGAAACGCAACATCACGTTCGGAAAGTCGTAAGATCGGGCATAAATCATTTTTGCCATCTCCAACGTATGCTATTCGATCAAAATGTACTCCTTCATCGTTTCTTTTTTTAATGTAATCTTCTAAAATTTGCCCCTTGCATAGATTGACAGTACTTAATTTACAAGAATTTTGGACGTGATACATGTCTAGTTTTATGACCCCATCGTTATCGATTTTCGCAGGATTTGTAAATGTTTCAGCAATAACATAATTTAAATTTTTACTTTTTAACCATTCGCTAATAAATAACGCATTTGAATCGCTAATAATAATAATTTCACAACCTCGAGAATGTAATTCTTTTAGAAGATTAGCAATGCCCGGTACAGGAGGTATGTTATTAATAGCAGTTTTGATTTGTTTTATGTCGATGGAATTATTGTGAAGCAATTCAAATATCTTCCCCATGTATGTGGTCCAACCGTTAGAACGATATAGATCCTTTACACTGTCTGGCAATTTTTCGTTGGGTAATAGTTTTCGAGCCACGATATCAGTATTATCATTGACAATCGTATGATCAAAGTCAAATGCGATGAGTATCGACCGATGCATCTATTAAAATACAAATACATTACAAAGGCAACCGGCATAAATTTATAAGGTTATTCATTTTGAATTTTGATTTTAATATTTCAACACAGTATATTTTT